>MPNW01000494.1:3712-31984 GCA_011800805.1 Hirudo medicinalis
GAATTCCCTCGTCTTCTGGACTGAACCGTCGACTGGGACTCACTTGAGGAATTCCCTCGTCTTCTGGACTGAACCGTCGACTGGGACTCACTTGAGGAATTCCCTCGTCTTCTGGACTGAACCGTCGGCTGGGACTGACTAGAATCTGGAGAACTCCCTTGTGTTGTTTGTTTTGAAATACCGAGTGACCTTCTCTGACTGGGAATTGAGGTTCTCAAATGAGGCAACTTTCAAAATAAAGCTGTACCGCAAATAACTAGTCAAGTATTAGCTAGTAGCATGTATGCATGGAAAATGCAATACCAAAATGGAGCACCGTAAAGAAAATATTATTCACAAATTCAAACAAACGAGAACACTATTTTCCAGCATAATAACCTTTGCACGAAAAAAACTTGACACAAATCCTAAGCTCAAAGAATATAACACTAAAATCTATGAAATATGTAAAATATGTACTACTTGCTAAAACGTCTAGTAGCAAACCCGAGCTGTGTTGGCACACCTTGTGTCTTCAACTGAACCTTCACCTCAAAACTCGTGTAAAAAATTACCAAAATAAATTGTCCTATGCAATCATAAATATTTTTTTATTTAAATGAAAAAAAGTAATAATTGAAAAAGTAAATTGTTTGAAGTTAAAAATGAAAATTTTCACTGAAATAAAATCTACGTTCTCTTGTACAAGCTCTTATAGCGATTATTTCATTTCGTCTTGCAATAATTCTTTTTGTAATTTTTAATCGAGATCTTTTTAAGTGCAAAACAAATTGTAAAATTACGGTTTTCGAGAAAGACAAATTATGTTTTGCCGCCCTTAAAGGCCCAGGTCTCTCATTTGAGAATTAAGGGAAAGATGCCACTTACTGCCTAAATAGCACGCACAAGAATTTAAGCAATTAAAAAGGCTTACTTTCACACAGGAAGAACAATCTTCAATAACAATAAATAGACGAAATTTGATTAATCGCAATGTCAAAGAACAACGAGAAAATGGAAATATGATGCGCGGCGGATGATGACATGGACAAAATTTTCTTAGCAATAACTGTGGTGATAAGAGTAATGACGATCAACGACAAAAAAAAACTAATATAGTTTGACTCATTCCTTGATGATACTTGGGATGTTGTCGAGAGGATTTTAGTATCATCAAACATGAGGAGATTACATTGACCTTCATAAAGCGAGTTTCAATATTCTCAACTTCTTTGGTCTTAAAAAGCATAAATTGTTGCTTTGTGGGCATAAAAACTCTTTCACGCACCTGGCCAAAACTTCTAGGATTAATCATTGCCTGAAGATATTCAATGCAAGTGACCGAGGAATATCAAAAACATAAGCTTAAAAAAGATGCAATGTATGGTGACTTAAGTTATATGCTAACTTATATGACTTATATTCACCCAGACTTAAATGATGCCGAATGAATAAAAAGGCTAAACATATATAAACATATAAAGGCTAAACATAATAAATCCTTTATTCCATTTTTTTAATGTTCTTGGTACCAAAAATCCTATTTTTATACAGTGGATTTGATTATTTTGGTCGATACGTGGAATCTAGTTCTTGCGCTTAAGATCGGTGAGCCTCCACACATCGTTTATCTTCAACTCTGGTCAAGAAAGAAATTGGTACGCCAGGGCTATTCCCGAATAAATTTGTCCTATCTTTGTCAGTCCAGACTTATGACCCCTTCTTCTAAAGTTGTTTTAATAATGTAAACGACAATCTGCTCAGTTGATAAAGTATGAGTAGTTGCCCTGCTTGCTTACTCTGTGGCTCTGCTGTTGTGAAACGTGGCCTTGCAACAAACGCATTGTGTTCTTACGCCTATGGGATTGCTGTTCTTCCGTCTATCATTTTATCTTCCGCGCAGGTTAAAAAATTGGAGCTGTAACATAACAATACGGTAAAGTTGTTACTCGCGTTCTTTAAAGCAAAATTGTATCCAGTTCCTAATTTAGGAAACATTACCCCTCGCGTTATCCGTATCAACTGCTGTCGCGCATTAATATTCTCGGAGAGATGTTCTCGGAAAAATACAGTAAAATTTAAAAAGGTATTTCTATTTAGAAATTTAGGACTTCTAATAAATTAAAATTGTTATTATGTTTAAGTGGTGAGAAAAAATAAAAATTGCGTCATTAACAAACACAAAATTGAGAAGTCGAGAACTATTTTGTATCTCGGAATCATTGCTATTGTAATAATCTTTGTAATGTAGCTCAAAGCGCCGAAGCTGTAATCTTTGCACGTCGTTCCGCTTTTGGTTCTGAGGTTGATCGTAGTATATTTGGTGGTCCGTCGTGCTCGTTTAAGTCGTTTTTTAAATTCGTCTTTTATGGTAAAATGACACACATAATTGTTGACAACAACGGTAAGGGTAAGATGTTTATTTTATTGCCTTAATAAGGTTTTTAATTCATGCAGAAACTTATGGCTAGCCATTGTCAACTCGCAGCCTTGAGCGAACTGGTTCGCCAGAATATCATTTCTTTCTCGGCGCTGGCAGAACTGGCCCATCATGAGTACCAGAATGGAGACTACGAGCATGCTGAGCAGCACTGCATGCTGCTTTGGAGGACTGATCCTGCCAATACGGGGGTACTTCTGCTCCTCAGTTCAATTCATTTTCAATGTCGCCGATTAGACAAGTGAGTGTATAGTATCAGACGATTTGTGTTTTGAGCACCTGATTCATTGAGTCGTTTTTTTAAGGTCCGCTTACTTTAGTCAGTTAGCGATCAAGCAGGATCCAATGCTGGCTGAAGCCTATTCCAATCTGGGGAATGTTTACAAAGAAAGAGGACAGTTGGCAGAAGCTTTGGCTCATTACAAGCATGCTGTTAGACTTAAGCCAGACTTCACAGATGGATACATAAATCTCTCTGCTGCTCTTGTTGCTGCCGGTGAATTAGATGCCGCCGTTCAAACATATATTACGGCTCTTAACTACAATCCTGTTGGTAGATCTTTATTTAGTGGACATTATTTGTTTCTAGATAGGTATATTTTATGCTTTTTCAAAGGACTTATACTGTGTTCGAAGTGATCTAGGCAATCTTTTGAAAGCTCTTGGAAGATTAGATGAAGCTAAGGTAAGTTTGATGTTTTCGGAGTGGAGACCGAATTGCCGGTGTGCACAAAGATTTTCAACATGCTTGCTGCGATGGGAATTTTTCCACCTCAATTTCAGCGCTGCGATCACTGGAATTGATCAAGAATAGCAGGATGAAATCCTTGAAATTCCAAGTCTTAGAATATTAAAGTCAAGCGAGTCCGTTTGACTCAAGAAATGCAAAACTGGAGCGCTGCGTCTCTTTCCTTCATCATTCATTCATCATTCAGTTTACCACAAGTCATGTTGCTGCATGGTATCACTTCATTTTGGTGTGGTTATGATGTATGGCTGAGCTTTTGTGCAGTGCATTTATTGCAGTGTTCTCATCTTTGGCTTTGATGGATTGATTACAAAGAATCGCATCGATTTGATATCTAATTGCTTATCACAGTACGATGAAACAACTATTTTTAATGATGAACTTTCTTTTTATTGAATTGATTCGGTTGAGTGTGCGTCCTTGTGTCTGTCAAAGAAGTCATGTCTGAACGATCCTGCTCTATTGACATACAGGTAGGAGATGTTAATAAAACAGGAGCCACTGACAATATGGTCTTTTAGTGGTCAAAAGTTGGTGTAATGGAAACTCCATGAAATGAAAGAAAAATCCAGTGTTGGCCGTAAGTACGCGTGACTGAAGCGTGAGTGCATTTGTTTAATTGAAAAAAAGCGGAGGAGAATGCCTTGTATTTTTAAATTTGATTAATTTTGTTTTACGCGCAATTGTTTTGCGCAGCGGGCTGGCTTGCAGCGATCACAGCATTTGTTTTGACACTATTACGTCATCCTTCACATCACTCGTCCATCCCATTTTTGGTTCAAGTGACTGGTTGAATAGGGTGAATGGTTAACTAGTTCTGGAGAGAAAGGGTACAAAATTCTGGGGTTATTTTGGTCTTTATTACCCAATAGAGCAAATTTGGTTACCTCTAACTAGTTAATTATATTTGGGGAAATGTTATTGTTTAGAAGTATAATGGTTGGAATGTAGATTTACCAGAATAAAAAGCCAGCCTAAGGATTTCCAGTCACTGCATCGTGTATTGGTAGTTTGGCGCAGCAAAGCGCGGCGGTCGCGGCTTGTGTGCAGCGTCCTGGTGTATCTTTGCAACATAATGAGACCTATTTCTATCCTGACCTCCACAAATTTAGGCCTGTTACCTAAAAGCCATTGAGACTCAACCCAATTTTGCTGTTGCATGGAGTAATCTTGGGTGTGTATTTAATGCTCAAGGTGAAATATGGCTGGCTATCCATCATTTTGAAAAGGTAAGTACTTGTTATGTTAAAAAAAGTTATGAAGTCTGATTATTGATAAATGTTACTCAGGCTGTGAATCTGGATCCAAATTTCACAGATGCTTACATCAACCTTGGTAATGTATTGAAGGAGGCTAGGATCTTTGAAAGGTAATGCATGGCATTTTTGTTTACATAACCTTGTCTTGTTCAAAAACATTATTGTCGTTTTAGGGCTGTTTCAGCATATTTAAGAGCCTTGGCTTTGAATCCTAACCATGCTGTAGTACATGGGAATCTTGCTTGTGTCTATTATGAGCAGGGGTGAGTTATTGCACTCATTTATTCAGGCCAATATTTTGTTCTAAAGTAACTCATTGCAACTTGTTAGATTGATTGACATGGCAATCGATGCTTACCGTCAAGCGATCGAACTCCAACCAAACTTTCCGGATGCTTACTGTAACCTGGCTAATGCTCTCAAGGAGAAAAGCCTGGTGAAAGAAGCAGAGGAGTGCTACGACACTGCCCTGAGCCTTTGCCCCAATCATGCTGATTCACTTAATAACTTGGCAAACATCAAAAGAGAACAGGGTTTTACAGAAGAAGCCGTTTCCCTCTATTGTAAAGCCCTCGAGGTAGTGAATAGCTTGTTGTGATGCAGTTAAAACAAGATTTCCTTTGGTGAAAGGGTTTAACTAATGCTCGAATATCTTGACAGATATACCCGGAGTTTGCTGTGGCCCACTCAAATCTTGCCAGTGTTCTCCAGCAACAAGGGAAACTTCACGAAGCACTAATGCATTATAAAGAAGCAATCAGGATATCCCCAACATTTGCAGATGCATATTCAAACATGGGCAATACTCTTAAGGAGATGCAGGTTTATTAAGATTTCTTAACTTTCTTTCATAACTTGAATGATATTTTGAAGGATCCTTTTGAAACGATTTCTTAAATTATATTTACTTCTATGCAAAATAGCATAAAATGTGTTTTATATCTAATGAGGTGAAATGAAATGCTTCTAATGTGCCACATAACGTTGCATAATGTCTTGCTTTCTAGGATGTCCAAACTGCAATGCAGTGCTATGCAAGAGCAATACAGATCAACCCTGGCTTTGCTGATGCACACAGTAACCTTGCTTCTATTCACAAGGATTCAGGAAATGTACAGGAAGCAATTGCATCTTACCAAACTGCCCTGAAGCTGAAGCCTGATTTTCCGGATGCTTATTGTAACCTCGCTCATTGTCTCCAAGTACAATTAAATTTCAATTTATAATATTCTCTCTTTCAACTCCTTTTAAGGATGTTTTATTTAATTCAGATTGTTTGTGATTGGACGGATTATGATAACAGAATGAAGAAACTTGTGTCCATTGTCCAAGATCAGCTCGACAAGAATCGTTTGCCCTCGGTTCATCCTCATCACAGCATGCTTTATCCACTCAGTCACGCCCAGAGGAAAGGCATTGCTGCCAGACATGCATCTTTGTGTCTGGAAAAGGTTGGTTGAACAGTTATTTTGACTGTCAGAAATCAAGAGCCTAAAACTGTGCATTTTCTTCATCAAAGATAAGCATATTGCACAAGGAACCCTACAGTTTCCCCAAGGACTTAGGTTCAAGCAATGGGAGATTAAGAATTGGTTATGTTAGTTCAGACTTTGGTAATCATCCAACATCACACCTTATGCAGTCAGTCCCAGGATTTCATGATAGGAAAAATGTGGAGGTAAAGGGAATTATTGTCTGTTTATTGTTAATCAAAATTAGACAAAATGACTGCATGTATTAAAATGTTGACATGAGTTGCCATGATATTTGATACTTATCTCAGATTTTCTGCTACTCATTGAGTGCTGATGATGGAACCACATTTAGGGCTAAAGTTAGTGCAGAGGCAGAACATTTTGTAGATCTTTCTAAGGTGAGACCTAAGTGGAGTCTTTGTTGGAAAAGTTATGCATGGAGTGATTCTTTGTCTAATGATATGATTTGAAAACTGTCAGGTAACATGTAATGGAAAGGCTGCAGACCAGATTCATAATGATGGCGTTCACATTTTGGTCAACATGAATGGATACACCAAAGGAGCAAGAAATGAAATATTTGCCCTACGACCAGCTCCTATTCAGGTAATTCATTTTCAACTGTTAATTGTTTAACAATTTTTGGTAATCAGGAAATCATGGGGTTTTTTATTTACTCCTGAAGGTCATGTGGCTCGGTTATCCAGGAACAAGTGGAGCCTCTTTTATGGATTACATAATAACCGACGCCACGACTTCGCCTGCCGAAGGAGCAGAGGAACAATATTCGGAGAAATTGGCTTACATGTCTAAAACATTCTTTGTTGGAGACCATAGGCAAATGTTCAAACACATGACAAGCAAGGCCATTTTGACCACGAAAGAGAAGAAAGAGTCAAGAGACAACATAATGATTGTAAATGCTTTAGACCTGCTGCCACTTAAGGCTCTGGGAACAGTAACGGTTAGCATTCGATCTATTGCTCGTGGTACTTATCGAGCTGTGCGATAATCCGTTCGGATTGTTTACTTACTGATGTTTGTAAGATCTGATTCTTTGTCGCGTTCCCTTATTCCCGACGTAACCTTTCGATGCATGTAGGAGGTCCGTCAAGGCATGCTCACAAACGGTAATGAAGGTTCTGGAGATGCTGCAAAGGAAGTAGTAACAGAAGTGATTGAACTACCATCTTTGGATGTAATTAACACAATGATTGAGAATAGCCAACCCCAATGTACGATCGGTGATGTCGTCATTCAGAATGGCGTTACAACAAACCAGGTGACATGTATATTGTATTTTGTTACTTGATAGATTTTAACCGTGAAATTTCATGCAGACAAATAACAAGTGTGCATCAGGAGAACAAGTTCAACCTGTAATAATTGTTAGTTCAAGGAAGCAGTATGGTCTACCAGAAGATGCTGTTGTCTATTGTAACTTCAATCAGGTGATGTCTCACCTGTTAGATTCAATTTATTTAATTAATTTACACTGCTTGATTGCACCATTTACTAATATTCCAATTCTATTCAAATTCTGTTCAGCTCTACAAAATTGATCCCCCTACCTTGGAAATGTGGCTAAATATCCTTAAGGCTGTGCCCAACAGTGTTCTGTGGCTTCTTAGGTTCCCTGCTGTTGGGGAGCCCAACATTCACCAGATGGCTGTCAGCAAAGGAATTGCTCCAGAAAGGATAATTTTCTCTCCTGTTGCTCCTAAGGTTGGTGAGGTTGCATTGGACTCATTGGATTGCATGCAATTTGTTATTTGTTATTTCAATTAATGAAGTAATTGCTAATTAATTTTACCTGTAATGTTAAAGTTCATTTTATATGTACTTTAGGAGGAACATGTGAGGAGGGGTCAGCTAGCAGATGTTTGTCTTGACACTCCTATATGTAATGGGCACACCACTGGAATGGATGTACTTTGGGCTGGAACTCCAATGGTATCTCTTCCATGTAAGACATTTAAGATCTTTATGTGTAGAAGTGTGTTTCTCGATTTAAAGTTCAAAAGACGGGTTCTTAATTCTAATTTGTTTCTCAAGGTGAAACTCTCGCTTCGAGAGTTGCATCTTCTCAGTTGATGACTCTCGGATGCCCGGAATTGGTTGCTGCTGACAGGCAGGATTATGAAAGGATTGCCATTAAGCTTGGAAATGATAAAGAATAGTTAGTGGCTGTTAATGCGGCGTTTTCTTGTTCCTAATCAAACCCTAAATAAATTAATATGAATTTTATTAAATTTTTTCAGCTTGAGGAAGATTCGAGCAAAAGTTTGGCACCTGAGGACAGCCAGTGACCTGTTTGACATAAAGGCCTACACGAATTGCATGGAAAAACTCTACAAGAGAATGTGGGAGAGGTATGAAAGAGAAGAACAAGTAACTCATTTGGTAGAACTTGCTCAGCCGTACAGCTCCATCAACCAGTCCATGTTCGGCAGCTAATCTCGTTGATGGTGCTGCCATTTTTCATTTTTGTACATAGTATTTGCACAAGCATCCTGTAAACATGTGTTGCTTAATGGTTTCAAGTAAGATGCTTTATGTGGCTATAAGGACTACAATTTTATTAACTGGAAGTATGGTTTCATCTAATATCATCTTGTCAGACCTGAGAATACATCAAGTTTGAAGTTTGAAGTATTTTGTACCATTTGAGTGGGTTGAATAAGTATGTGATTTGGGAAAGCATTTATGTCATTTTGTCAGAGGAGACAATAAAATATATTTATGAGCTGCATTATATAATTTGTAGGCCCTGAGTGGACATTTGGTTTCATATCACAAATTACAATTAGCCTACATTTAAAGTGCCTCGTATATCCATTTTGGATGCCGGGGCAGCGAGCCAAGCGACGCACGCGAACTGATTACTGATTATTCCTAAAGATCGCTCATAACGGTGTTGTGTAGGCGACTTAGTTGGGATGAAGGTAAGCGTTTTGGTGGTGGGGGTCTGGTCCATTTCGTGGCCAGATATTTCTTATTAATGGGTATTGGTCAGACAGGTCCACTGGTTTAGAGTTTATAGTTTTTATCAAGATCCGGAGGCGGCTCACAAATCAACACTTGGAATATACTTTTCTGGTTGAGTGAAAATGTTTACTTCCCGTGACGCGCATATTTCCGGAAGACGTGGGCTCAACAGTCAAGGCTCCGTCGTCAAATCATTTGCCCGACGTGCGACATGTATAAACGTTGGCCCCCAGATCTGGAAAGATCTCCCTCCTCCCATTACCAACAAGGATCCAGCCGGGTTTCACTCTGCCTTGAAAACTTTCTTTATGGAAAGCTATCCTCAATATTGAATTGGTCTTGAAGCTCTGTTTGGACATATGCCAAGATAAACAAATCGAAATCATTATCATTACACCCATTAGGGTGCAGCTACTGGGGGGAATATCTCAAACATTTTTGGTATGAACACTCACTGTTTGATGCGGTTAAAAAATGGTTGTCAGCTAATTTAACTAATTTAGAAAAATGTTGGAAGTTGACCAATTGTTTGCTACGATTCCCCGCAAACAAACAAAAATGCTGATATTCTTGGGGTCCTCTAAAATACATGGAAGAAGGAAGTCGACAAGAAAAGGCAAATGTTTAAAAAATTGGGATGACTTTTGTGAACGACTCCTCGAGCATTAATAGATTTATTTCATTTAACAAACTTTTTTTTTTTTATAAAAATTTTTTGTTATTTTTTAAAGTGTATGTTTAATTCAAATATTAAAAAAAATCTTAATTTTTGAAAAAGCAAATTTTCACTTTTATCGCAACTGCTAGCAGTCGTTTGAAAGTTTGAACATCGCTTGTTCTTAAGCGTCTGGGATAGAAACTTCTGGTGTAGCCTGTTTTTTCCATGAATTCCCAAGTAGAATTTTGAGGAGTTGTTAAAACTGATTGCTTTACTCGAATTTTTATCAACTCGTTAAAATGGATTCGAAAATGTACAAGACTCCGAATGAGGCCGAATTGTTAGCCTTAATGGATAGGACGGGATATCAAATGATTCAGGAAAATGGTCAAAGAAAGTATGGGCCTCCTCCGGACTGGATTGGAAAACCACCTCCTAGAGGTTGTGAAATTTTTGTGGGAAAAATACCGCGTAATTGCTACGAGAATGAACTTGTGCCTGCCTTTGAAAAGATTGGGAAGATATACGAATTCCGACTTATGATGGATTTCAGGTTAGAATATAATATAAAAATCTATGTGAAAGATATTGCATTGAATTGCAAATTTATGAATTTTTAAGCGGATGCAATAGAGGATACTGTTTTGTAATGTATACCAACAAGGAGGATGCCAAACGTGCTATTCAAGAAATGAACAATTATGAAATCAGAAAAGGACATTTTCTAGGTGTTTGTGCTTCAGTTGATAATTGTAGATTATTTGTTGGAGGTATTCCTAAAGACAAGCAAAAGCATGAAATCATGGCAGAAATTGAGAAGGTTACAAAATTTTTGAACTTGTAAGATGGATCTTTTAGATCTTGCTGAGACATTGTCATATTGTGCATTCGATATTGCTCCAAATATTTTTCTCTTCAATGGAGATTATTTTGTAGGTGACAGATGGAGTGGTGGATGTCATTGTGTATGCAGATGTCTCAGATAAAACAAAAAACCGTGGATTTGCATTTGTGGAATATGCCAGCCACAGGGATGCTGCCATGGCTCGAAGGAAACTCGTCCCTGGGAAAATAAAATTATTTGGCAATCCGATCGCTGTGGACTGGGCTGAGCCAGAAAAAGAAGTCGCTGAAGATGTAATGTCAAGGGTTTGTTGTTAGCAAGGTCTAGGCATGCCAGATAATTCATGTTGTCATTTAGTTTATGATATTTATTGATAATTTTGGATCCTCTTTTTCTTAAGCTTGCATCAAAAGACTTTTGAACATAAACATTCTGCGCTCAGCATACTAAAAGGGTGTCTATCAAATTTTAATTTTTTTTTACTTTTAGCATCTTATTGGAAGTTTCTTCTCTTATTGATAGAGCTAATTTATGAAGTTATTGTTTGGTGGTTGTTGACAATTTTTGAGTTAGTGTTTTTTGTTTGTGTGGCCCATGACTTCATTGACTCGTTGAATTCAATTCATTTATGGCAGTATGAGTAGATGCATCCTCCAATCTGATATGATTATATCTTTCAATGGCAAACTGGTGTAATATTTTCTTAAGGTTGCTTTTTAAAATTAATAATTAGTTTTCATTATTGATAATTGAGTGTACTTATTTCAGGTAGTTTTTTTTTTAATTGTAGAGTAAAATGACAATAAAATCTTAAACAATGATGCTGGTCGTCTTCAGGTGAAAGTTCTTTACGTGAGAAACCTCATGTTGGGCACCACAGAGGAGACCTTGAGGAATGTCTTCAACATGGCCGTCGGAAGACGCGATGCCGTCGAACGAATCAAGAAAATCAAGGACTACGCGTTCATTCACTTCACGGACCGTCACGATGCAGAGAAAGCCTTGGCCACCATAAATGGTAGTTGATGAGTCATGATGTTGAGAAATCATTGTGCTTATTAATGCTTCATTTGTGCTTGCATGGTCTGCTTCTTAGAACGTCGGATTCCTTGGCTGCTGTCCATATTTCAGAACAAGGGTTGAGTGCTTGTTTATGTTCTAATGTTGATTTGTTGTTTCGTACTAACAATAGTTATTCTAAATTTCAAGTTTTGATCATTGAACGATCAAATATAAACTAATATAGTTTTATTCTCATGTTATATTTTTGGTTCAAACTGTTAATTGTAAATTGTCAATTGTTAACTGTTAATTGGTTGTACATTTTCAGTTGGTGCTGGTTTGCACCGATTTATTTTCGACTTTTAACATATTGCGATTCCGGGTGATTCGTGAACTTATTCGACGCATCATTTTGTTGCCAAACCAGGAAATTATTTGGAGGGCTCCATGGTCGAGGTGATGTTTGCCAAGCCCATAGACAAAGAATCGTACATTCGCTATACCAAAAACATTGGTGGTCATCACCCAAGCTCAACTAATAAGAATCAGGACAAATGTTTGATCACAGAGGTTATTATTTTGCACCATTTAAAGTTTCATTGGTGCCCTTGTTATTTGCTTCTATTACAGCAGCTGAAACAGTTGTCAGTGCATGAGAACAAGCAGAATGCTTTCAATAACAGGTTCCATCATGAATTTTACTTTACTAAAGTTCCAAACTAATGTTGAAACTGAAGTATTTCTGATTCACTATAACATGATTTTAAATTGAAATCCCTCTGAAAACTTAATATTTTGTTAGTGGTGCCAGTGGTGCTTTGTTCATGCCAAACACGTTGGTTGGTGCCAGACCTTCAAACCCAGGGATGCTATACAATGCCAACTTTTCGGGGTTTCCCCAACCTCAACTCAAGTCTATTTTGCCTCTGCCCCTGTTTCCAACTACACCTGCTATTTCTCCACATCCTCTCATTCCATTCCACCCTGGACAGGTAAGATTCATGTGTTCTCGATTAAGATGTTTATCGTTGATATTCTGAGTCATTCGGGTCTTAGGTGACATCCATTGCCAACCAGTCACCCATGGCTTACGTGTACAATGCATCATCAGCTGTTGAGAACAATCCATACCTTCAGTCCTCCTTGTCACTGAAAATGGACGCCTCACAGTTTGGCAAACATTTTCCATCAGGCTTCAAGGTGAGCAGGCTTGTAAGATAATTGTTATGTATTGCTTTAATCGAACTTCACTTGGTCGTTTCTTTTATATTGGAGGCCATGGATGAAGGTCGCTTGAAATCTCGACAAATGGATGGACAGGGGGGCCTCTCCATAAGGGATCATGGCGGAGGGGACAATCCTGGAGGGTTTAGAAGCTCTTGAACTCTTTGGGCCTCTTGAGATTTGCTCATCAATGTTGCATTATGTTGCATGTTTTACTGGTTATTGTTTCTCAGTGTTTTGCTCAAGTTTGTTGTTTTGAGGCTTTCAAATTTCATTGTGCCATTGTCAGAACCTGTAATCTCGACTTTAAGCGACTTTTTGTAATCATTAATGTTCAAATCGACCACAACCATCAGGAACACCATTTACTGCACTATACTTTGTTGCTCCTTTCAATTGCCATCTAATTGAAGTCCACATTTTCATAGAGTACACGATCAGGTTATTGATTGGCTTGCATCACTTTCAATCACATTTTATCAATCAAATGAGCATCAGGCGATGGCAAATATTTTTTATTAATTGGGAATCCAAGAAGTTCTTGAGGACATTTTTTCTACGAGATTTCTCGATGATCTTGACTTATTCAACATGGCTCCAATTGCATTGTTTCAACAGTCTTGCATGAATAAATTGTTGGGTTACTGTTTTGTTGCGTGTTCTCGCAATACAATTTCTCCTTCAAAAATATGTTTGCAGTGCGATGTCAAATTCTTTCAAAACTTTCCTGGAACAAAAATTCATAATTTTCAACTTTTTAAAGGCCGATGGGAGTTCTTTTGTAGAGGGTTGGGGCTTGTATGATGATGCTTAGCGTTCCGACGAAGCAGACAGCCGTGAACATCCACATGAACAGGCGATCCATGACTGTTGATATGAACTGCCAGTCCTCCTTGACCTGAGGTCAAAATGATGCCGGTCAGCAGAATGTTGATTGATAATAATCACTGTTCAAGTGCTTACTTTGTCCGACTCGTCCTGTTCTCTGATGTGCTCAGCTATGAAGTTGACCCCAATGACTGCCTGCATCAGAGTCGGTGGGAGAGCGCACTTGAGCTGAGAATCATTTCTTCTTCTGGTGTCCTGCTGGCGCCATACTTCTTGTTCAATATCATCCTCTTCTTCATAGTCATCGTTTTCTTCATCATTAAGGAGGGGATAAGATTGGGGAGCGTGATGGATATTGCTTGCATTGAGGCCTACAGGAGCTTCAGTCTCGCTTGGTCTAGTCTTAGCCTCTTGCCCTGCTAGAATTTTCGTTGAATCTATCAGGATGTTGCTGTCCTGATTGACACTTCTTATTGAACCGGTGAAACCAAGTTTGCGCTGGAGTTCTTGCTTTTTGTCCTGAGGTCGTTGCATGAACAAAAGCCTTGGGAGTACCTCAAGAAAAAGCTGCCTGATGCAGGGTGACATGACGTGCGTCGATGGAGAGCGGAAGTGAACGTTTAAGACGAAAACTGTGACTATGATGGAACACGTAACGAGTACCATGATGAAGAGCAAGTACTTTCCGATGAGAGGAGTTGCCAGAGACGTTGGAGGGTTGATTTCAGCAACAAGAAGCAAAAAGATGTTGAGAGAGTTGAGGATCGTTATGGCCATTGTTATTTTCTCCCCCGAATAAGCAGGCACGAAAAATACCAGTAGAGTCAGGGCGCAGATGGCTACACATGGTAGAATGAGATTGACTGTATGATATAGGGTTTTTCTCCTGATGGTGATGTTAAATTTTATGTCTGGAAAGGGCTCGGAGCAGCAGGGGTAGTATTTCAAGTATTTTTTAGCTGGAACTGCCAGCAAGTCCCATTCTATGCTGGCTGCATAGTCGGTGAGGTTGATGCCTGAAACAATGCAGAATTGCTCTCATTTTTAAATACTATTGCAAGAAATTTGCTAAATCTTGGAAAGTCTATGGAAATAGATTTAATACTCCTGAATGATATTTCAACTGATTGAATGATTTGATAGAATCGATAAGAATGTTAGTTCAGAATATCAATCAACACCTTCTTCAATCTCTTGCAAGTCGTTGTCCCCATCTTTCAGCAGGTTGTGTTTGATGTCGACCGAGTATCCATCGTATGACCAGCTCCCGATTTTTAAAGTGCACGTTTGTTCGTCGAATGGAAAGTATTCCACGTTGATGAGGCACAGAGATTTGTAAATAGCAGGTGGACTCCAGGTAACCAAGCCATCGTGGTGCACAGTGGCTTTGGTCATAATTTTCACAGTGAAGTTTCCATCAGCGCTAACGAATAATTACTTTATAAGTAGAAACAAAAATTCAGTTAGAATGTAAGCACCATATTTATATTAATGCAGCTCGATCTTAATCATATGGACATTGACATCGTAGAATCAGCCATCACAAATCAATAGTGGCTGAAGAGTCAAGACCTGTTGTAAAGAACAATGTCAGGCAGCCAAATTGCGTCGGGTGGCACATAGAGCTTCCTTACGTTTCCATAATTTTCCGGGTTCCATTTCAATTTGTAATCGTACCATTCCTATAAAGAAATGATGTCTTATTATTTACCAGGAGACGATTAAATCTTATTGTGAGCATCGATCATTACATATCATTCAGTTCGTATCAAATGGTGTTTCATTATGCATTTATGAACAAACATTTCTCAAGTTATTTTTTTATGTCTTTTAGAAACGATACAAGTATGCTACAAATTCTGCAGGTACTTTTGCAAAAAAAATTGAACACAATTCAAAATAAAAGCTTCAGATGAAATGTGTACTGATCGCAAATTTGAATTTAAAAGAATTAGCTAACAAAATCAATAATTACAAGTCAATACCTGCTCCAACCATACGTTCGTGGTCATTATTTGGTTTTTCTCATCCTGAAAATGTAATATTATCGTAATGCTATCATCGTAATATTATTATAATAAATGATTGATTAATTGACAATAAAATGAAGAGATGCTTTAAATTCTATGCTCTTCATGCCCAAACTAAGAAAATTGTTCTAAGGAGTTATTGCGAGTTATCTATCATCATATCCACTGAGTCGCTGCCATCATCGTCGTCGTCATAGTTATGATGACTATGACAGTCATCACTGTTATTATTACCATCGTCATGCTTGAAGAACACAAATCAGAATCGAAAGAATGCCTAAAGGGCCTTAATAAACAGGTCAATAATAAAATTAATGAATAATAAGTTTGGATTCCCATAACTCACTATTTTGTACTGCTGGTTATCATGTTATTAGATGTGAGATTCAAGAGGTGGTGGAGTCATGCTAATTTTAAAAGACTGCTATTCTCACCGAGTTGTCAAGATACCAAATGAATTTTCCAGAATTGAAATTGTTTGTGCTGACATCTCTACAAGCAACACTATCTGCAGAATCATAGTTTATTATCGATATGGAGGATTTGATCTCTCATCCGAGAGATATGCGGCTGAAAGCATAAACTGTTGATTGGAATGCTCTTTTCCAGTTTTGTCCAAATGTTGACTGCTGTTGGAAAGCGTTCAGATATCAGACAAATTTGGCAATCAAGATGTTTGTTCCCAAATTCACACTCTCTGATTGAAAGCATAAAAGTAAATATCCCTACTTCATTAATAAAGTGCTCAAGACAAAGTCTAAACTTTGGGGAAATTGGAGGACGAACACTAGTGATGCCAATGGAAATTTGTATTACAGATTTGCTAAGAGATACACCATGTCAATAAACGATTATTTTAGATCAAAGGAGCTCCAACTACTTAAATGCGGGAACATTGGTCAATTTTTCAAATATGTAAACACAAAGATGCAGATGAAATCTGGAGTTTCTGAGGTTGCTCTCGCTGATGGTGGCCTTACACGGAACCCACTAGAAATTGCCAACACTTTTAGCAAATATTTCTCATCTGTTCTTACAATCGATGATGGTGACAACCCCTGTATTCACTCCAGAACTTCCACTGAAGTGCTAAACAATGAGTTCACGTCTGACATAGTCTTTACTACTTTTTAGGGCCTCAAATCTTGAATATTATACATACAAGGCGTATAGCTAGGAATATTGGTATCATTGCCAGAATCCGTCCTTTTGTAAGTACCAAGACAGCATTACTATTATGTTTTCCTTTATTTATCCTTATCTTACTTACTGTAATATTGTATGGGCATCCACGCATCACACTCGTTTAAACCAATTATTTATTTTACAAAAGCGTCATCTGTGTAATATTTTCACTGCCAATTTTATCTCATACAAATTCGACTTTTATCAATAACAATTTATTAAATCTTCAACAAATACATAGTCTTCAAATTGCCCTTTTTATGTTCTCTTACAATAAGAATGCCCTTCCAGATAAATTTGTAGGTCTTATGTCCAAAAGTGTCAACTACACCAAACCTTCATGTTTGATGTTGCTCCTTCCGTCATACCCATGAATATATGGGTCCATGGTCCATGGGTCCATATATGGGGAATATATATAAGTCCATCTTTTGCCAAAACCACCCTTAAACTCTTTTCAATAACATGCTACGGACCTAGACTATACAACACCATTCCCTCATCTATTAAAAATCAGACGCAGACTGGACCATTCATACTATTATATTTATTATTTAAATTGTCCTATAAATTGTACTAAGTTTATGGTATTTTCGATTAATTGTTTATTTGATAGGTTTATTACTGTTCTTTCAATTAATTGATATTTCTGGGTCAGCTTGTCAGCGGAGGCTTGCGCTTCCTTAAGGCTGATCCAAAAGTTCTTTATTAATCCGCCCGTTTGTTTGTTTGCTTTGTTTCTTTAATTTTGACGATTAATAAATTTGCTCGAAAAAAAAAATCCTCAATGTCGTCCGTGTCTGATGGAATTCCCAACATATTTCTTTAAAAATGCACTTTCTCTTTCCCACATATTCGATGCATCATTCAAAGATCAAAAATTACCCCCTTGAATAGAAAATTGCCCTTATGTCACCCATCCACAAGAAGGGTCCTACTATATCTCTTGAAAACTACAGACCAATATCGATAACTGCTACTTGCAGCAGAATGATGGAGAAAATAATCAACAAATCCCTAATTCCTACCTTACATACCACAACTTAATTGATAACAACCAACATGGCTTCATTCCAGCAAGATCAACTTTAACCAATATTCTTGAATGCATTCAGCGATGGACTGACTCCATTCAGAACAAACAAAATATGGGTACCATTTATTTGGATTTTCGTAAGGCCTTTGAATGTGTCTCTCATGTTAAATTAATGAACAAATTATCTGCTTATGGTCTTGGTAACAACGCGAGAGTATGGCTTAGAGACTTTCTTGGTTCAAGGACTCAGAGAGTTGTCATCAATGGCTTTATTTCCGACGAAATCCCAGTCACTAGTGGAGTTCCTCGGGGTAGTGTTTTAGGGCCGACCCTATTTCTACTCTACATAAACCTGCCCAATTTATTTCTAAACTCCAACACGACCTGTAAGCTCTTCGCTGATGATGTGAAACTTTATAATCAGTCCCCAACTCAGTTACAAAATTCGCTTGATAAGATATCGTAATGGAGCGACAAATGGCAATTACAACTTGCTCCTGAAAAGTGTCTGGTTCTCTCATTGGTTGGCTGCAAAAGAAGTTTATATTTGTGCGAGTACCATATCAGCAGCCACGAACTGACAAGGATCGATACGATTCGGGACTTAGGTATTTTAATGGATTCCTCTCTCCGTTTTGATAAACACATCGACAACATTACCAAAAAGGGTGCCACAATTTCCCGAATGATACTCTCTTCTTTCACATCAAGGAATCAAGACATTCTCAAAAGAGCGTTTTATACTTATGTGAGACCCATTCTCGAATACTGCTCTCCGATATGGAATCCCCATAAAAAAATATCTTATCGAAAGGACTGAACGTATCCAGAGGAGATTTACTAAGGCCATACCTTCCGTGGCTTTTCATCCGAACATGGATAGACTCAGACTACTTAATCTACCAAATCTTGAAAAGCGTCGATTATGGGCTGACCTATCACTTTGCTTCAAGTTAATAATGGGACTGCTTAACTGCACAGCCTCCTTCTCTCTCCTATCCTCAACATATTCTAGAACATGAGGTCACAATTTTTAACTCAGAACTGGTAAAATCAGATGTGAAACTACTAAGAATTTCTTCTGTAACCGAGTCATTAGATCATGGAACTCTGCCTTCCGATATTGTAAATTCATCATCTGTTTCTCGTTTTGACTCGGCTATCCGTGAACTTAACTTCAATCAATATCTCATCTACAAATAATTTCCTTCTGTTTCTGTGTCCACTAACGAATGTATTTTATTTTTGAGCTACGGGTATTAGTTTAGTTTTTTTTGCTGCCATTGATGCTTTCGCTCAAATTGTGTGCATTTCTGTTTTTTTGAGTTCACTTGGTCATGTAAGAGGTCGTATGACCCTTTGACAGAGGTTGATAATAAATAAAACAAAATAATAAATTTAAAATAACTAATTACAATTCTTAGCACCTCATCTTACTTAGAATAATAAACTGATTTCATATAAGTCTGAGATGATTTGCATAAGAAGATGAATAAATTGTTACTGACTATGTCGATGATGGATGTTAGTCTCAAGCCAACCTTGACGACCAAAGTGTCTGAATTCTGACCAACTGGTCTGATAAGTTTGTTGTAAGATGCAGAGTTCAAAATGTCCTGGTAAAGACGCTTGCTATGAGTACTTGCATCAATGTAATTGAGAAGAACGATCCAAACGAAGGAACATGAAGAGGTTTTCATCGCTTTAAACACTTCGAAAGCCATTTTTCGCCGCAAGCAACTCCTCGCTCTTTGTAAAGTTTTTTGCAGAACGTGCTGCTGGCTGCTTATGCTTGAAATAAAATTGGGTTAATTTAAACAATTTTGAGCTCGTAATGCTTTTCTCAGCTAATGATTTAAAAATATAGCTGTCCAGGATGTATATATTTTAAATTTATTTATTGAATTAGACATTTACATGCGTGTTTATGTGGAAACAATTAGTCATAAAAACATATTTCTATCTTCAACACTGTATCAGAGGAGAATTGTAAGAAAATCATTATTTTGCAGTCCCTAATTAAAATTAATAAATTTATTTAAATGATGCAACAAGCGTTGAGGTACTGCGTTTTATTACGAAAGCAAATGTTTTAATTTCAAAATATTACAAATAAGTAAGAGTTTCTGCAAATGTGTTGTTATTATTAATATTACCATTTCCTTTCGTACAAAGTGAAACGAATAACGTTAAAAATAACTACATGTATCCCCTTTTTAAGGTTCCAAATAAAAATAGTTTATCCACAAAATAATTTTAAAATAGCATTTGTCAAATGTTTTAAAAACAATTCGCTTATTCTTTGAAAATTATGTATTCAAAGAGGTTTTAATTTCACGCTTTCAATTTCGATCAACTCTTTCATAAAATCGTTATACCTGGCTCTCAGCAATGGAGTCAAATAATCAAGAAAGTCTCTTCCGACATTCTGGAGAAGGGGTGGAATGAACCCCCATCCCTCGATGTAACCAATGGCCGCCTCCAGCTGATTCACCCTTTCTTCTCGTGGAAAAACGGCCATGATTCTCTTAGTTCTAACTTTCACGACAGCCAGTTTCGAAGTAAGAGGCATATCTTTAAACGATTTTAGCAGTTTCTTTTCTGCGAAGGAGCAATTATAGCGAGCATTGGTGATTTCCAGAAGGAAGCAGACGACAAAGACTTTTGCCAACATCATTTTGCGATTTGATGTTTGAATAAACAGGATTGTAAACAACAGTTTTGTTTATTAACCCTTAAGAAGTTTCAGGCACAAGGTTAATAAAATGTAATAAAAGCTTTAGCAAGCATTTGCCCTTCTGCTCAGTTTGTTTCCTGCAAATAATATGTGTGTCGAGTTTCTTTGAAAGAAAAACATTCATTCAATTTAATATATTACAATATTATTAGTTACCGAAAACCTTAACGATATCCTAAAATTAACTTTTTCCTAAAAGTCGCAGCTAATGTGATCTTTGAACAGCCTTTAAAAATGAACTTTGGCTGACAAAACATTAAACTTTGAGCCAATAACTAAAAAAATGTGTGGTTAAAAATCAAATAAATAATGGATTTAATTTCTGGATGTTCATCATTCTGTAGTTTAAGTTGAGGTGACAATAATAACCTATTTAATAGCTTTGTTGATTTGATTTTTGATTTATTATTTTATGAATATCAAATGTAAGCGAACACAAATTAAGACGTTAATTAATTGAAACTTAAAAGAAATTATGTCCATAAGCAAAACCCAAAGGTATTCACATCCTTTTCACATTTTTTAGCAGGACCACCTTAAGAAATTCAAATGAAAGACGAGATTTCTTGTTTTACTAACAAACTAAACCTTGAAGAGAGTGGTGCAAGACGGAAGGAAGAAATTATCAGATATTTAAATGTTTGGGTGAATATATTCGACGAATCTGAACCCGTGAATTTTTTAAAAGCTATAAGCAATTTTTTTCCGAAAGCGATTGTCACAAATGTCGTAACTAATTTATGCAGTTCGTAATTTTTGATGAACGGGTGAAATAGTTATCAAATGAAACAAGCACTAATAGAAGATAATTTTGTGGGATCGAACGAAGACATTGTAAATCTTAGATATTTATCCAAGAAATTTGAATACATATCTGAGACATTTCCAGTCTAAGAATTAGCTACAACAGACCAATCCTCCCTTGACAGCATTTCACCAAACTTAAGTTTTCTGCTCACCAATCTTCCGAAAGTCGCAGGTCTTTAAAGTTATTCGTCAAGTCCACTGACAGAGAGTTATATGATCTGGTAGTTCTAATTTGTAGTTTATTTAGTAAAAACATCCTTAATATATACTTAAAAATACAATTTATATATACAAATTAAATTGTCATTAAAGTAATTTAAAAAATAGATCTATAGAGGATCTTTAAGGTAATGTTTTTGCTATTCGGGTTTCCCTGAGTGCTCGCATGAGCTTAAAATATTGGCTGACAGAAGTACCTTTAGAAAATTGAAGAAATAGCCAAAGCTATTAACTTAAGCCATGGAAGACTTAGAAGCTGCTTTAGCGATAAATTTAAGTGTATCTTCAGAGCAAAACTGCCCTTCGTCAATTCATCCTCGTTTCAATAACTACAAAAATAAAGCCAAGTTGGTTGACAATCAAGAAGAAAGACGAAAACGAGTTGTAGAGTCTTCGAAAGCGTTAGTTTACTTTAAGTTAATCTTTAGTTCAATAAGAATAACTTGTTCACAATCAAGTAATGAATTATGCTTTAATCTATTAAGTTTTAATAACAACTAAGCTCGTGTTACTACGAGAGGAGATGCCACTTTAATGCATACATATAAAATATTACTGCAAATATCTGTTTATGTGATATATATATTTATATATTATTACATTTTAACACTATTTAATAATTTAACACAGTCGCAGAGAAGAGTTGTTAAATCAAATACGGAAAATAACTTTTGAAGAGAATACCAACAGTCACAAAAAAAAGTCTAAAAAGTTTGGCGACCATGTAAAAATTATTTTCAAGTTTACTTTGTCTAGTTTTTCAGCTGATTCAACTTAATGACTTTCTTTTTAGTTAATGTTGTCTGAGTGGCTATTAGAAGTCCCAGCAGATCTAGAAGAAAATTACAGTGTTGTGCTTTGCTGTGTAGGGAAGAGGTGTCTTGTAGTGGCAGCTAGGGCAAGTTAATAAGTTTCTTAAGAAATATTTTAAATTCTGGGCATTACTATCTTCTTTCATATAAGAACCTCTTTTTAGCTTTATAATGTTTTAAAGTTTATTTTCTCAGCTCAGTAAAACAATGAATGATCAAATCTGTTTGCAGGGGAAGACGATATGCTATGATAAGTCTGGAAGAATCGTTGCGGAGTTCCCTTCTGATCTGAATGGAGGAAATAGAGAAAGCCCACAAAGCATGTTAAATTACTTTTATTAGTCATAGATATAAATCAATTGAGAATTAGAGGAGGACTTGTTGACTCATTTTACAGAAAGCACGGTTCTGGACTGCATTTACGATTCAACGACAAAGACTTATCACGTGATTGACTTGATATCTCATGACAATCAGTACTTGTACGAATGCGAGGTGAATCAATAGATCAATTTCCTGACTGCATTTTAATTGGCTAATTGATTGTTTTATGGATTTTTTAACCAAAACATTAACTTTTTATTTGCTTCAGACCGAGTTTCGTTGGTATTGGATGGAGTGCAAGTTCAGAGAGGACATGCCACTGGCCTCCCAACGATCTGGCAAGAATCCCTGTGCATTTCTATTGGCTCCGAGGTTCAAGTGCACCCTGCAGTCGTTTCAAGAAGTCTTTTCAAAAGAGCCTGATTTTGAGGTAAGTTATTCTGTGTATGCAATTTATTTATACGATTTATTTAAATATATATAAATTATTATCAATTATTATCATCTTATTCATGAATTTCAATTATAATTTTTTAGGTCGATGGCTTGTTGTTCTATCACATGAGCTACCCTTATGTTTTCGGTTTCTCTCCAGTCACCACATGGCTGAAACCTTACATGATTCCTGAAATCTTTGGAGTGCCAGTCCATGATTGCTTTTTGACTCAAATTCCTTCATGGTACACTGGTTTCTCAAACCATTTGGAAAAGGTGAAGAAGAAAGCAGACGAGAGGGGGCAGAGAAAGAATGAAATAGAAGCAAAGAAAGCAGAAAGTATCAAGCAGTCTGAGACTTAATTTTAATGAAATCAGAAAACATTTTTGTTGACTGCTGTTGCGCACATGTGCAAGATTGCTTTGATTGTAGTTTAAAGCAATTCCCCGAGATTTGGCTGAAATAATTAAATTTTTATGAAAAGTAAGCAGATGGGCCCCACATGGAATAGTGAATCCACGAGTAAGACATCATTCCACTTTTCATGAATGAAAGAATTATGCTCCCCCACATATCATTTGCAGAACATAATTTTGTGGCAACATCACAATTATATTTGCCTTCATTTTCTTTTGTTACCTGACGATTAAGGCTTCGACTGTTACTAATGTGAAGGTCATATGAGTACTTTGGTATTGATTAGTGTCTGATGTGAATCAAAGCAGTTTTGTTTATTTTCAACAGTGTTAAATGGTCTTCAGTGCACTGAACTCTGACCTGTTGGAGGTTATCCCCTTTCACCAGGTTATTATTATGGCAGGGGCTTTGATCCAAGCATTACCTTAGTATTTAGCTTACTGTGATGTCGATTCACCACAAATATAACTCTAATATTTGTCAGCCAAGTATCAATGTTGAACAATTGTTATCTAGTCATGCATAAATTGATCCAGTTATGTAAATTGATCTAGCCATATAAATTGAAACACGACTTCCTATTGTTGTACAAAATATTTTAAAAGTGCAATTAAAATCGATTCCACATGATATAAACATTTGATTTATAGCCTCTTTTGATCTTCCGAGGACTTCATGCAACATTCTTGATGACTGACAACATAATTCTAACAAAGATTGGAGTTTGGAAATAAGTTTTTTTGGCAACTCTCCGTAACGGAAAGACATTGCATTATCATGAGTCATCAAAAATCACCACCACAAAAATAGATAGAAGTAAGCAGGATATGTGTGCAATGAGATGAGATGGAAAAGTTAACCTGCTCGAGAGAAATAACTCCGCAGCACAAATGTTTGCACGAACATTCAAACACGAACATAGAAGGCAACATCCATTAAGGCAGCCTCAACAAACCAGAAGTTGATTCAAAACCAAACACGAAACTTCAGCCAGTCAACGACGTAATTATGACGCTCATGATCAATCACAAAGGCAGGAATGGTGATTCGGTTTAGTGACCTGCTTTTCTAATAAATGTACACAATTAATAGAAACACTATAAAAAATCGTCTGAGATCAAGGATTTCATTGTAATTTAAAAGTCAATAAAGATCAGAGTGCATTGCTGAGGAGAATTATCAGTCTCAAGAATTCTGTCAACAACTGATTGCATCTAATCTAATAATTAAGCTCAAGGATCTGATAATTACACCAACTGCTGGACGGGAATGTATGCTCATCAAATTACTTCCGCAGGGTAGCACGGATTCATGGGCCTCTCTCCACTGAACACTCGAGTGTCCGCACGTGAAAGGGCAATGTCTAGAAAGCTAATTAAATCTCTTCTCATTAAAAATCATCTGCCGACATTCTTTTAAAACGATGCTTTCAGAAGGAAGCATTAAGAGTAGAAGGTGAGAACGTTCTCCTGGTTTCCTCTCAAGAGGAGGATCGGGGGCAAGTCAGAGGTCAGGGTGTCCAACCAGGACATGTACAAACCTGCTGAGCAGATGCCTCTTCTGGGCACTGGGAGAGTCCTGCACAGATGGAAAGATTGAGATGTGAAAACTTAATTTTTAATGTAACATTGAAATCATTAATTTGATGTTTCTATGAACCACAATGGAGTTAAATGATAAAGTCAGGTATTACCTTGCATTTCAAGGGCCCTGTTCTCAGAATTAAAAAGCTAGCTCAATGTAATGACTTAGAGATAAGAGATTACTAATACATCTCAGGTTGCATGTTTGTCCTTGTGGAAGTCTCTGAATAAATCCAAATTAGAATGTAGAAATCTTCCAGATGGGGTTCAAAAGAAGAACGGGAAAGAGTGCAAACAGTTAAAAACAAGCCTAAAGGACAGCAAGGCTGCTCTGCTGACACTGATTGCACAACTACTTAGAAAGACTCGAGATTTTAGGACAATTGCCTTCTTTGACCACTTTGACCCGAGAAGCATGCTGATCTAAAGAAGGTGCTCTAATCCTAATTCTTTGACTGAAGACATCCACTGGACATTATACACAATATATGAATTCGAGTCAAGTACTTGAATACTAGGATGGCTCACAAAGATTACAAGAAAGTTTAGCAACAAAGTCATACAGCTTCGTAAAACCTTCATAAGACATTATTTAACATTTCAACAGACAAATTTTAAGGAGGCAGGGATCAGAGGTTCAATCAAAGTTTAATTTGGACAAATTTAATTTAGTTTTGCATTTCTTTGCTTATGACATTGAGTTTTACTCGCTGTAAGAGTCATGATTGGGATGTACTTGTGAAGGTAATAATAATAATAATAATAATAATAATAATAATAATAATAATAATAATAATAATAATAATAATAATAATAATAATAATAATAATAACAATAATAACAANTCATTCATTCATTCATTCATTCATTCATTCATTCATTCATTCATTCATTCATTCATTCATTCATTCATTCATTCATTCATTCATTCATTCATTCATTCATTCATTCATTCATTCATTCATTCATTTCTCCTCCTCCAATGCTTCACGAAGATGATTACAATTTGAGGAAATAGCAACAACAACAATAATAACAGTGACTAAATAGTGGCTAAAAAATTAAAATAAAAAGTCAAATTTTCTAAACAAAACGATCCCCAATATTTACAACAAATGATGACTCACATAACAATGAGCTTGGCCTCAGAAGAATATTCCTTCAATAATTCCTTAAGTCTCAAGTGCCTGTAAGTCTAAAAAATTAACTCCTAAGCATTATGATGACCATCACGAAAACGAGATTACAAATGTCGTCGGAAATCAACGAGTCGGAGAGATTAGCAGATGACAGAAGCACTTCATGAAGATAATCTTAAAAGCTGCTCGACATTGGAAGAAGATGAAATGATAACAAGAAGATCAAATGATAACCTTTGCATTTTGGGCGATCAGTTCGCTCTCGGAAATCTTCCAAGGGTGGCTTTCTTCGGTTTCATCCTCCTGTGGGTTGACGGTCCAATTGCCAATCAATTGACTGTACTCAGAAATACTGTGAAGATGAAATAAAACGGCAAATAAAGCAAGGATCGCGTTTTTACTTCGATAGTAATTCATTTAAAAAACCTTTCTTCTGTTGGTCGTTTTTCGATGTCAGGGAGCACGACCAAGGCAGAATATTGAATTCTGAACTTGCTCAAGAGAGCCGCCATCCTGAAAAACAAACAAGAAATCTCTGCATTTTCTACCGCCTCAACTCCTCGGGTTTATTCCTTCACGTACTGCCTCTGGTCGCTGTCCAACTCAGATTTTTTCCTTCCGACCACATAAACCCTCAATTTGCAGTTCTTCCAAAGTTTCTTTGTGCTCAGTAAGTATGGGATTAGAAGAGTCAGTCCTTTGGAATTTTTAATTGAATCCATAATTAAACAATTTCCTACATTTTTAAGGATTATAAGTGGATTAAAAACATTAAAAACAGTATTCATTAAAATCTTTCTATAATCCAAAGCAGGTTGTTATTAATTATTCAAGCATGTCTTGTGAACTTAAAAGGAGATTTAAAATCAAGAAGATTTGGGATGAGGATGACGATTCAACCTGACTTCAGTGACTGAAGTCACTGAGTTCACTCGAATACAAAGTTTTCATTGAATGCGAGCCCATTCCACAAAAACTTCGTAAAACAGTGCTCAGGCAACAAATCGATGTTTGGAAATAAAGTGATGCATTTGCAGGTCGTGCTCAATTGAGACTGTATTCAGCCTTTCGAACTATTTTGGGCAAAGAACTTATCCTGTCGGGTAAGTTCGGACACGTGAAGAATATGATTTCGAGAATGCCAAGAATTTGGTCGCGAAAGCGATTTAGCCTCGTCGGCCTTTAACGTGCGACATCTTCGACCGAACATCGATCGATGGAAACCGACCTCCATCATCAAAGAGCCACCACACGTCGATGAATCCTTTGCCCTGCTTCCTGTAGAAACAATGCATGCTGCTCAGAATGTCGCTTCCGATCAAGTTCTCTTTTTCCGGACTGTCGGGTGCATCCTCCCCCTTCTGTCGGAAGCCGATCTTCGAGGTTCGGTCGTCGTCTTCGTAAACTTCGTCGTCTTCGTCGCCGCTCGAAACAATTCTGGAGTCCATGTGGGTGCGGGAGTCGGACGTGCCGAAGTCGTTGTTGTTGTTGTTCGAAAACTCGGAGGCGGCTTCAAATTCAAGATTTTCAGTCGAGTCGAACAATTTAATGCATGTCGGAGCGACATTCTAAAGACTCACATTTGTTGTGGCCCTTGGAAACGAGGTGACTGAAATCGAGGCCGGACGCCAGCCTCAAGATGCCGACCCCGTACGACATGTCGAAGGCATCGCTGAGCGGTTAAAAGTTTATTATCGAGTCTTATTTGTTTAATAAATACATTTTCTGCTCACTGGATCATGTTGACGTAGTCGATGACATCCTGCCTGTTCGATTCTTTCCAATCGGACTTGAACCCCATGAACATGACGTTAGGTTTGAGTTTACCGAGTCCTGCGCTCTGAATTGAAACATTCATCGATTCGTAACTCCTCAAACTGTTTAAACACTGTTCATGCACGATATGCATGATGTGCATGATGTGCATGATATGCATGATGTGCATGATATGCATGATGTGCATGATGTGCATGATATGCATGATGTGCATGATGTGCATGATATGCATGATGTGCATGATGTGCATGATGTGCATGATGTGCATGATGTGCATGATGTGCATGATGTGCATGATGTGCATGATGTGCATGATGTGCATGATG
>MPNW01000494.1:33281-68281 GCA_011800805.1 Hirudo medicinalis
GCATGATGTGCATGATGTGCATGATGTGCATGATGTGCATGATGTGCATGATGTGCATGATGTGCATGATGTGCATGATGTGCATGATGTGCATGATGTGCATGATATGCATGATGTGCATGATATGCATGATATGCATGATATGCATGATGTGCATGATATGCATGATGTGCATGATATGCATGATATGCATGATGTGCATGATATGCATGATATGCATGATATGCATGATGTGCATGATATGCATGATGTGCATGATATGCATATTCTGCTTTAAACCTAGTCATATTTATTATATATCCACAAGCTACTTAAAGACATGAATATTTTATGAAAATTGTCCTGAAAGCACACCTGCAACATAGCCTGCACACCTCTCCTGGTGCTGTCAGCTGCTACAGGCAGATAGAAGGACTTGGCCTTGTGATTAAACAACCAGTTCTGAGCCCTTTTGGCCCACTGCCTCAGGTCCATGAGCTTGTACTGAGACGGAGTCTGTCGGGAGCGGACGAGCCGATTACGAGAGCTCGTTAAGCATCGGCCATATTTCATTGCGACTACATTAATGCGGCCGACGCGACGATTCACTCACCAAGACGACGTGGCCGCAAATCATCAGACCGATGTTTCGGGTGATGCAGGAGCAGAAATCCACCAGAGGCACTCGGTCCTGAGGGAAGCCAGAGAGCACGAGCAGTTGGGGTCTGCAGGGGAAATTTATTTTATCGAACTGCTCGTCAATCGCACGACGTATTCGAGCAATCGTGAAAATGATTAATGTTGGTCTTTAAAAATTAGCATCATTCTAACAAACGAAAGGAAATAGACAAATATCAGGCAGTCAATAATTAAAAATTAAATTGTTGACAAACCTGTAGTTTTTGACATGTTCATCCACATGCACGAGTTTCTGGGTGTTCTGCAAAGCATCTTTGTACACGTGAGCCTGAGTCGAGGAGCCCCAATTGATATCTGCACGACGGGAATTACGATTAAATCTTTCACGGAAATCCCAATAAAAATGGAATCCCACCCGGCTTCCTGTAGTGGACGTAAACGTAAAGGGCGGAAACAATGGCGAAGGTGATGAGAGCCGTCCACCAGTTGATGACGAACATCACTCCGATGCAGAGGATCGCACCTACCAGACTCAACCACATGGAATAATATCGGAAGGAAGGCCTCCATCCTGACAAAGCGTGCATTGTTTACGTTTTAATTCATTGCAATACACGATAGTCATCTAAACGGCGTCGACAAACCAGGAGATTTGGCCAGAGATGCGTCGAAGCAGGAGTAGTTGACGAGGGCGTACGACATGAGGAAGAAGTTGGAGATGAGAGGAGCGATCGCATTCAGCTCGCCTGGATGGAGAGCACGGTTTTTAGTTCGACAGCAGCACAGAAGTTTACCAGTAATTACGTTGTTCTAGAGTGATTTCCACGATTTCACTTAGAAGCAGATTAGTTGCCAAGTGAAATCATGGACACATGGGCAAAACAAACGATGCAATGGTAATTTAATCTCAAAAAAATAAAATAAGAACCAATGCAGATGCAGGCCAAGGCAAGAATGAAGGCAAGTACGTAAGCCAATCGGGGCTCTCCCCCCTTTCCGTAACCTCTCCCAAAAATCTCGATGCCAGGGAAAATTTTGTCTTTGCATACTGCCTGAAAATATTTGAACACATCAATTCAATAAATTCTATGAGATCATTCACCTTTAATAAAGTAAAATATCCCAAACATTTTCATGGATCCCAATCGAAATGAAGATATTGACTTGGTATTAATTTGATTAAAGAAACTTAGTGCTTTTAATTTTACTCTTACGAGCGACACCGTTCGTGCTTCCGAGCATTGTGTGAGCTCGCTGCTTTGAATGTTATTTTATTATTATAAATAATTATTTCCACCAAATATTATTTCAATTTTTACCTGGAAAACCTTTGGAGCAGAAACAAGACTGGCCAAAGCAGAGGAAAGTGTGGCAGATATGATCCCTGCGATGGTTATTGGTCCGAATGCAGACACCATCTGCATGGCCTAAAATGAAGTTATGACCAGTTAATAACTCTAAATTTTATTAATAAACATCAATAATAATAATAATAATAACAAAAAATAATAATAACGATGATAATGATGATGATAATAATAATAATAATAATAATAATAATAATAATAACAACAACAATAATAACAACAACAATAATAATAGCTAAAAATAACAGAATACCTGCATGTCATTTTGGAGTCCATATTTACAGCTCATCAACTTGCACACTTGGACAGTGGTGTTGAGGTGGCTGTGGTTGAGTGCACCAGGGACCGTCCCGGGGAGGTACGGAGTTGCGGACGTAAATGCCGTCACATTCTGAACATTAAATGACGAAATGAAATCACCTCTCTATCGAACTCAACTGCAACGTTCTTCATTAAAGACAAATATTTCACCGCTCGATACAAGAACGGCAATCCAATTGTTATTAAAAACGGAAACATTAAAGCAGCATCGTTCGGACAAGAACAAGTAAGATTGCCAGTTGCAAAACTAAAGAATTAAATGTATGACAATGACAAGGTTAAATATTTATAATAAAATAATATTGTTCCTGTTTGCGATCGCAAAAACTGTCAAAAGAATCGTTCACATTAACTGCAGTTCCGACGAAATCCGAAGCCGACAGAGAGTTGTTGACGACTTCCCCGACGACCGTTGCGACCGGTCCAAAGGCGTCCCTCATCAGAATTGTTCCTGCAGTCAAGGGAAGCATGCCATGTAAAATCAATTTAGGCTTAATAAACATAACAAAACTTCCAATATTGTTATTATTAATAAATATACATTAAATAAATATTTATTAATTAATAAATAATAAACATAATAATAATAATAAAAATAAATAAATAGTATTAATTAATAGTAGTAATGAATAAATAATATTAATAATAATAATAAAATAAAAATTAAGCATTATTATTATTTAACTAAATACCATTAATTAAACATACAATTGTTTTCCATTTAACAAGAATAATAACAAATATTCATTAATTAAATTTCTGGATAGAAATTCTATGGAGAATGATTGCTCGAGAGAATAACCTGACATCCAAGCGGCGACCAAGTAAACAATCGTCGTCAAGAGGATCGCGAGCAGAGTTCCCTTTGGAATTGACTTCTGAGCATCCTACAAACATAACAAACATATAAACATTATATTCCTACAAACATGGAACAATGTTATATTTTGCCTGATATATATGGTAATTTACATTACAATGTCGTACTTCGGCATATTATTTGAATAAACATGGTTCATCAGTTTTAACAAAAAATTAGTTTCTCCATAATTACCCAAAGTTTCTAAAAAAAAAAAGTGGAAAGAATGAAGTTTATATCTCCTAATAAATACGTGCAGGAATGCAAGTGAAGAAATTACAAATTGAAGATCTGACGTGCATCTTATTTAAACCTTAAGGTCGCCGGATATGTTCGCTCCTGCCAGGATCCCCGTAGCGGCCGGAAAGAAAATGGCGAACACGGAGAAAAAGCTTTCGCCGCCTCTGAAATCGGGAGTGCTGTTCTCGACCATCAGGGTGACTGCAGGAGAATGAACAAATTCATAGTGCATAGCCGTTATTTGGAGTGCCTCAGATGCCAAATCGATTGCGAAGTCTCTACAATCGCCCGATCGTTTATGCACCCCCCATCCGAGCTCCCCGGGTTGCGAACACCCGTCGACCGTCACTTACTCCGGCTCGTGCAGGAACGCAACCCGCGGAGCCGACCTGCACTTCACGAATCGATGATTACCACTGATAAGATAATAATTCTAATCACTAGTAATTAATAAACAAGTTACAAACAATTGTATCCCACGAAGCCTTTAGCTTTTTCTTCATCACTCGGTGGGATGAACGTGCCAATGATGAAGTTCACTATGGCTGCCAGTAACATCACCAGCAACACCAGTTGAGCCTTTCAAATGATGAGTTCAATATTAACGTCACTAATAATTTCTTTATTGTGCTTAATAAATCATTTCATAACATCAACTTAATGCTGGATTAAATTCAATCGATCGATTGACCGACTTAACTGATCACTCAACGAACGACAAACAATACATGGAAAAGACAGATCTTGGTAAATGGGGGTCTCAACTACCTTGGCTTCCCAACCCATCCCTGCGAGGGTGATGATGAGGAGAGCGAACGCGGTGACGATGCCAATGATTCGGACGTCGTTGATGTCGTCCACCATCAGGCAGTTGTGCTCCTTTTGAGTAAGAAATGCATAAGTAATTATTCATTAATCTTTCAATATATGGAATAAATAAATTCCTTCAAATATTAAATATTCATTAAGCTTTCAATATATGGAATAAATAAATTCCTTCAAATATTAAATATTTGGAAGCACTGCCAAGTTACTTCTGATAAACATGAATTCATCGGTGAAGAACGAACACGTGTCGAACGCTTCAAAGAACTAAAAATGAGATGAAATTATCTCGAGCTCGACAAAATGCCAATCTTAAAATAGAATGAATGTTTACAAGTTGCAAAATAACTCGTACGTCCTCCCGATGGCACCAAGTATTGAAAGAAATCTCAGAGCCACCCGCAAGCTCTAATCTAACGACAAAATGAGATAATATATTATTACCAGTCATTATTAACAATACAATTTCAAAATATTGCTTAATAGCCCCAGTTTATGTCTGAGGAGATGACCATTGATTTGGGGTTCTTTACCTTGGTGACGGGTAAAACAAGGTGCAAATACAACACAGCACTGCAATTCACTAAGCATTCCATGCAGGAATGCACCGTACGAGCTAATATTATATATTAATAATTATATTATTATTTATATATATTAAAGCCATACTAATAAAAATATGTTCCTTTATTTACATGATGAACACTTGTTGATTACTATAACAACATGTATTAGTTGGTGATTACATAACAAGATGTACCTCCGCAGTTCGAGGCAGACTCATTGAGAAGCCGTAAATGTGTCAGATTTCGTATCATGGACGATACCAAAAGCTTATCTGACAATAAAATTACTAAGAACTTCGAAAGTTCAGCGCAACAAAGGTCAGATAATTTCACGTTACCGAGCAAAATCGAAAGCAGTCCGAGAATTGCAAACCTTCAATATGTCCCTGATGGTTTCTGCAAAACCCACGACGTACATGGCCACCGCCACCGCATTGGCCAACGAGAAGACAATTCCAATGGCACCTCCGTACTCAGGTCCCAGACTGCGTGATATCATGTAGTAGGCCCCACCTAAATCGCCCGGATGTAATTAAATAATAATAATATTATTATTATTATGTGATATATCAGTTATATCATATTATGCCACATTCATTCCTCACGAATATTTATGTTGGCAGAAGCGAATGGATTCTTAATGTAACAGCATACTAATGGAAAGGTTTCACATGTGCAACCTTATGTCCCACATAGTGTTCCTAGAAATAGGCGCTAAATAAATGCCACGTGTGGGAGGCTACATGAAATGAACCAGTTAATTAAAACAAGCTTTATGCTGGAGGAATTCAGAGGCTAAGCTAAAAATTCAATTATCCACTGCAACTTTGCACTAAAAACTTGATCATCATCATCATCAAAAAATACTAAAAAAGACTAAAGAAGTTACCTCCTTTGACTACTCCGTTGGTGCTGATAGCAGACATGGAGAGAGCGGTTAGTGTGGTGACCACGGAAGACAGAAGTACGATCGCCAGTGCCATCCCTATGCCTGCCTGTCCAACGACCCAGGTAAGTCGGAGGAAGAGCATCACTCCGAAGATGTTCAGCACGCATCTCACCTGCATCATCGAGTTGCTGGGCTTATTTCCATCAACTAGTGATGATTTTCATTATTTATTTTCAGCCGGGATTATTGAATTCAGTATGAAAGATCAGCTAAATAAATATTATTCACTCAGGAACTGTTCTGCTCAAATGTTTGAAATGTTTTTCCTTCCATCCCAACAAAGTTTGTTATGATAGCAGTGCATGCCACTCAATATTGAAATGCATGAAAGTTTTAAAATAGCATCAAATACCACTCCATCTCCGACACGATCTCCAACCTAATCATTATCATTTCTTACATTCTTACGTAACAACTCTTAAAACTAAAAATATCTCATTAATATGCAAATCCCCAATGATTCCCAAGACATGTTGTTGTTGTTGTTCTTCAGGACATTCATTTCCATAAAAAAAAAACTTGTCCCCTTTGGCAACTCAATTTTAATAATAAACCATCTTTTTAAAAATGAATTTGAGACGATCAAATGTTATTTCAATCAGAATCGATTTGACATTTGAGTAAAGTGCATTTTAGAAGAAAACCATGAAAGCATTGGAAACAGCATCTTGTTCCCTAATGTCTTTCTTAATAGCAATCTGTGGAAGCTTACACCTGCACAAGACACTTCGTTGACCTTAACGACGATTATGATGATGATGATGCTGACATGCTTGCCGAAAGTAATTAAATCATTGTTGTTATTACCGTTGATGATGATGATGTTGATGACGACGATGATGATGATAATGATGATGACCAGTGGCGGATTCTTGGGGGTGGTTTTTAAAATCTAAGAAAAAATAAATTAAATCTATTTTAATTTAAAAATTTTTATATTTTATTTCAATAAATTACGACTTTTGACGAAAATATTAGTAGTTGTGCCCTCTACCCTAAATCCGCCACTGATTCCAGTGTGTGGTCTCCCACCCCCGCCAAAGTGTTATAGATCCGCCATGATGATGACAATGACGATGACGACGATGATGATGATGATGACGATGACGATGTGGAGCATTTCATAAATGTTAGCAACAAATATGTGATGGCTTATGATATCTTATGAGGTAATCTCATTACATCTAGAAGTGGAGAACTTGAAATCACTTGAGAGATTGGAGGGGAATGAAACATCATCATCTCCATCACCATCACCATCATCATCATCACCATCATCATCATCATCATCACCGTCTTCATCAATCGTCTTCATTTTATCTTTAAGTCAACACGTTACTATCAATGCTCCTGTCATCATATTCATTGTTCTGACTCATCTCCTTTGTTCTTTTTATAGAATGATGAGACGGTGGCAAGTTTGTAAATTTAACATTATAATTACATTAATAATTAATATTAACATTTTAATTACATTAATAATTAATATTAACATAATAATTACATTGATAATTAATTTTAACATCACAATTAACTTTATTGCAACTAAATGGTTATCTCGATGCAGCTTGACAAAGAAACTCACCAAGACACCTTGAATCCATCCAAACTTGGTTCCTCCGTTAGCAGCAGCAGTGTTAGAAACATCAGGACTGATGGTAGCCAGTTTCTGATTCTCAACATCTGAGAGGTAGTCAGGGGAAAGTTCTTCCTGTTTTATATTATAGTACATTTAAAGTCACCATCATCTTTATCATCACTAACACCATCATTATCACCATAAACATCATCATCATCTATGTCATCATTAACATAATCATTAATCCAAGCAATTCAACAATCGATTGGTTGTAAATAGAAGGCCACTCCCCTAATAAAGGGGTGTTGACTGATCTTGTTTATCATCAGCAACATTATTATTGTGAACATCACCATGTATGCAGAACGAAATCAAAGCGAATCTCGTTATCCAAGTTATCCTAATGGTAAAGAATCCTTCTGCCAATAGAGAAAACCATTGCATTTATCTGATTGATTCTTCATTTTGTAACAATAATAAGTGAAATGGCTATATGTAAACAAAATTGACAAGAATAGTCTGCTTGCAGAGATACTGCTTCATGCTTATTTTCTTCATGGCAATAATTATTAATAATTATTAATATAATTAATTGCATTTAAATTTAATTTGTTAAAGGCATTTAACTCAAGCTCTGACTAAATAGTCAGCAGATCTCACAGAACAAGTTGTGGATGTCCAATTACTATTCCAACAGGACATGAGCACAATCCATTCTCCCACTCATTTGAGAAACATTCATCTCTTAGCACGCATGAGTGGTCAGTTATGTTAATGACACACACCAACGACCTCAGCCATAAATTCGGACATCATCACTGTTGCTGAGACTGCTTGCATGTTACTTTTGCTTTTATTTAGTTTCGTTTTATGCTCCTTGTTTAAAGTAATTTATGTTAAAATAAAATAATGTTGACTGTTAAATGCTTCATAAACCAAACTCCATTTCTCCAATAAACAATACTTAAAGTGACAATCATTTATAGGGTCTTTGTAAAACTTCATTTCAATAGCATTCATGTTCACAATCAGAATAATAACAATAAGATTTAGTACATAAATGTGTGTCCACCTGAGTACAACCTAATAATCATAATAACCTAAACAGGAGACATTACAGCTCACCAAATACCAAACAGATGGTGTTAAAGATGTCTTGAAATGCATGGTTAGAAAGCCTCTTGAAGGTAATTAAACTCAAGTCTAATTATAAGGGCATAAATCATTTTGTAGCTTAACAGAGTCTCCGTTGAAGTGCTGACCAAGATCTTTATGATGCCTTTCTAATTTCTTTTAATCTAGACGCCATTAACACATTAGTAGTGCACATACCCCAACAAAGAAAATATTACATGAATAAAAGAGAAACATTCTTCGCCAAAGAAACTCACAGCAACTTCGAGATCGTGGAGTTCAAGAAGAGTAGGCCTCGACTTTATGACTCCAGTGGTAGAGAGCAGATTCCTGTAGTGATCGATGTGCGGGAGAGTCTCCAATGTATTTCTGCCGAATGTTTTTTGAGCCTGTATGTCGTGACCCAATTCGTCGGTTATTTTGAAATGGGGAAGGTCGTTGCTTTCAACACCGGGAGATGGCGTGGAGGAGAAATCCACTTTTGCCACCCTGAAACGCGACGCTTGCGGGTCCATATCAGCAGACGCTTGTTTTGAATCGCCCGGAGTCAATTCATCCGGCGATATCGAAAATTTCGGTCGTTCGGACATCCCCTGTAAAAGCAAATATTTTATTACTATTATCCTGATTGCAAAATCAATGTCATTTTCGGTCGACACCAAATAGCATGAATGAAGCGTGGAAAGGCTTACTCCTACAATGACAATGCTTGATTAATTTGGGAAAAATAAGTCCATCCCCAGTTTCAGTTTTAAAATTTCTTAGAGCGCCATTTTTCACGGTTTGTCACAGCTGAAAGAATCATGTCAGCTGCAAAGAGTAGTGAAATGTTTTGCATGTAACGCTGCACGACAACACGCCCTTGTGCATTAATAATCATCAAACTGTACATAAAATTCTGACAAATGGAAGCAACCAAACCTGGCCGGTTAATATTTCGAACAATAAACGAAAACAAAGTTGTACGAAGTCTCCTAAAACGATGCAAAACCAACGACGGTGCCGCTTCAAGTCGAGAAACGTCAGAAGAACTTTGAATTTATACCGCTACTTTAAAGCTGTTCCCCGAGGCTTATTACTCACGTCTTCCCAGCTTGAATGGAAAAGTAGTTTTGAAACAAAAGCAGCCTAAGTACAAGCAGTCTTAAGCGTGATAGTCGTACATTTAACGTGCGGCTTTGATATCACACTGTACGTGAAAACCTCGTTGGCATGTGTAACGATCATCTAATAAAAACTTACATGTTTCTCTTGGATGTTTAACCGTTCTTAAGCACTCATTTTAAGTTAAAGCTCGTCCAGAGAATGTTTAGAAAAGTGCGAACAGAGTCCCAGTCTTAACATTTAAATTCTCTATAGGCATCTATGACAGCATAGATCTTTTACAAAATGGCTTCTATTCATCGGTTATTAGTACTAACAGTAGATAAATGCCCCTCTAATATTATAATACAGACCTGCTCAGAAATAACGAATGTTAGCTCGAATGCATCGTCAGCATCTCCATCCTCGCGGGCAGACATTGGAGTATGTGTAAATAAATGCACGTGGTTGACTTAATTTTTGTAGCTTATGAGCTTATAGGCCATTTATAGATCGATCAGTTGAGCGAAAAACCTCGCAATGAGGATGAGGACGATTCTCTGTCGTCTGAGAAGAAAAGCGTGAAGTGGGCGTTTGTCTCCAACAGGTGGAATGCTATGAAGCTGGATTGTTCGTCACTCCAGCAATGATTCACTCGATGCAATCGCGCACATGTGTTATAGACCGAAGCATAGATTAATATGGGCGGATTAATATACAACAATTAGTGGCACTCAATGATTTGTGTGCGTGAAAGAATCAGCGTCAATATAAAAAGCAAATCACCGCCTTAGCAGATGATTTTCATCCAATGAAGAATAAGTCGTAAAAAAAATAATGCAACCTATCCTTCCCAAGAATTGATAGAAATTAAGTTCTCCATCTTTGTATTTCGAGTTTGCACGCGCCATTCGGTTGAAGTCCGTATTTTGCTGCTGCTTCACGGTCCAATCTGAACCGCCTAAAACCCGACTTTTCTTATTTTATGACTATAAATCACCGAGACAATTGAATTTGTCTTTTGTTATGCTAGGTTGGTTAAAGGCGTAATGGTGGCGTTTCTTTTGAGTATTCTTTAATTTGCTTATTCTTCCAATGATTAGGCTAAGGACAATTGTCAAAGGACACATTATCAAGCCATTGTTCCGTGCTTTTCTTATGAATGCTAACGTTCTTGTTAAATTTGATTCATGTATTGCTCGGCAAGGATCATTTTATTTTAATCAGTAGGAATCAATGTCAAAATCAAATCATCTCACCTCTTGAACTTCAACACTGGATAAAATGGAAAAGTTGTATGGACTCCAACCACAGCAGATAACGCCAAAGACTACCCTAGTCACTTAGAAAAGTTTTCTACTTGTGGGTAGACTTGCGGTCTACTTTCTAATATCATGAGTCTTACTTGAACCAACAGGCTTTATAAGCTGTCCTCAGAGGTCATCCATGAGGCATCTTCCCAACGCCTCGCTACGGAGCCCACAAAAGCCCTCTTAAATGGTAAAATAATTTTAGAGAATCTTATTTTGTTCACTCTTTAGTCATGTTGAGATTTTTAATAAATGGTTTATTATTCTTTAAATTGGATTTCTGCAGTGCGAATCAGTATGTTAAAGAATGCAGTCTCATTGCAGCCTCCGTACTTACCAGTGGCCGAACAATTTGTTTGGAATTAATTACGCTCGAGAAGTGTTTGGTTCGTCAGTGACGATATCAAACTATTTGATTAATTCCATCAAATTATTCACTAATTAAATACTGAATTACGGAAATTCACCATTTATGTTTAAATTTCTAAACTAAATGTGGTTTCTCACGCTTAGTTTTCACGTTTACTGTAAGCATTTCTATTTACAGTTAATAACATTTTTTTCAAATGCCTTGCTGTTTCAGTCAGTTATAATTATGATCGATATTTGTGCCTGTTTTCCTGAAAGCAAGAATTTAGTTAAATGAACACCTTCCGACTTGAAACTGTTTGCAAATTAAACGAGAAATTCAATCGGTCATTATAAAGTGACCTCTGGTTGGTCACAGCAAACAACTCCTTCTTTCTCAAATTATATTTGAATAACCTATCGCCTTTCCGTGCGAGACCAATTCTAACTGAAAGAATTGCATTTCCACTTGTTTTCCACAAGCCAATCTTTTTAAATCCAGCGAAAATAAACGTTAAACCGTTTTTTTACAATTATACTTTAATTTAGTGGACTGTTTCGTGACAAAAACCTATTCGATGGCACCAGGGTGACATTTTTAAAAGTGGAGGAGATGAATGGAGAATAAAGTCTTCGTTGTAAATTTAGGAAATCTATTACTTTAATAAAATAATAATAATAATAATATCTTCGAAGGAAAATACTTTATAATATAGCTTATTTAGTTTTTTTAAACCGGCTTCGCCAGTGTTTCAATCCGTTATTATCTAAGCTCTTTAGAAGAGGCCAGTTACTTGCCATCAGAGAACTGGGCAATTAGAACGGTGCTACCGCAATGGAACTCGAACCCGAGTTTAAAGCTGTTAAGCGATTTAGGAAAAAGGTGAAAGTTGGAAAACTTGAAAGTTGAAAATAGCAGAGTTGACCTAAGATTGGCATGAAGAATGTCGTGTGCAAATGTCAAGTCGCTACCGATCACCGTTTGGGAGGAGTTCTTGGGATAGACAGACATGCAAACGCACTAGATTTATATTATAGATTTATTATTAACTAGCTTTTTTAAACCGGCTTCGCCAGTCAAACTACTTACACAAATTCAGCCAGATATTCCCCCTCAAAGACTTGGATGATTAGGACTGTGCTCCCGCAACGTGAATCGAACCCGTGCCACCATCGCGAGAAGCAATGCGAGAGCACCAACCTCAAACCATGCACAATGCTCCTTGCTTTTTAATAATTAATAAAAGTCCGTGCATAACTAAGATGGTTTGGACTCACTCCTTGCTTTCATATTATATGTTTTATATTAAAGATGCAGAGGAAATAGTGAAATGTGTTTTTTGCGGTCACATTAATATTAGTATAACTGTTGCATTCTTGGGTTGAATAATTATTCGCTATTATGAAACGTTCCTTGCTATGCACTCAATACCCTTCGTTACAAACACTTTACATTCAACATTGGCACGAGAAAATACCGCATTAAACAAGTCCAAGATGTCGATTCTTTCTGATTGTTTTTATATTTAAAAAAAATAAATGCACGCATTTCTCTTGTTGATGATCTTGATGATCATCGCACTGCTGCTTGATGTCTCAACGCTCTGCTAGGCTGTGGTGCTTGATGCTTATGATCTTTTTTGTGAAACTCTTAATGGAAGGCAATCATGCGAGACAATCACTCTCCTTTTTTGATGATTTGTTTTAGAACATTCCTGTTTTTTCTAAGCACACCAGGTATAATGAAAAGAACTGCGGATGCATTTGTTTATGTAGTTTCGACTGGTTTTAACTGCCGCGGTTTAAAAGTTGATCATTTATCAGCTCGACCTAACTATCATCATGTAGAATGAATGTGCTTAATTTCGTTGGTTACAAATGGCATTTTTAAGACCTTTTTTTTATTTGGAGGCGCTTGTTGTGCGATGGTCACTAAAGGTCTATTAAATGCATGTTATAATAATGTTATAATTTATTTCAAAACATTAAACGAAATAATTTCGTTTAATTTTCACGAAGAACGTCAAAAAAATTATTTTAGCTATTTGAGTAATTTTCTGTCTCATTCTCTTTATTAATGTTCTAAGTGTAAAATGTGGTGCTTTTAAGTTTAGATTTTCATTCTTGACCCATTTTATAGGAGACATTTCAGAAATGCATTTTTTGTGCAAAAAATTTCGTTTTATATGTGTGAAAGTTTTAATTGAAGAACCTGTCAAATACTACCACAGCCACATACTAAACCAAATAGGTTATTTAGTTCTTATGTCAGTATGCTGTGACTATATAATTGAAATAGTTTCACACACACCTCTAAATTAAGTTTTGTATGTTTTTTTTTGTTTCTTTTGTAACTAGATGATTTGGACGATGTGTGTGTGTATGTGGTTAATTAACGTCCATTTCATAAGATTTGGACGGTGCTCCCGCAACAGTTTTGTACATGATAATAGGGGTTACACTCCAAATGTGTTGAGTCGGTTATATTTTTTTTACAACTTAATGACACAACTGTGGTAGTTTGCAACAAATATTTTAAAGTTTTGCTTTTCTCTGAGCCTTTTGATAGGCAAATGAAATACTTTTAAAACTGCTAAGATCTTTGAATCAACAATCAATCATATTTTTAGTCGACTATGTTAAAGATTGTGTTGGAGACAAGTGACAGACAAGCCTTCTTCTGGCACATGAAATTCCTACATCAGGTTACAAATTAATCTGAATTCTTCAAATGGCTAAAAACACTCGAATGTGCTGAAATTCATGAAAGTGTGGTTTTTTGGACTGTTATTACTGAATTGTGTGGATGGCTTCGAAGAGCTACATGAAATCAATGCTGCATTTGCTAAAATTCAAACATTCCTAAACAGGCAAATCAATTGGTATTTACCTTCAAAACAATTTTGATTTTGATTTTTTTAGTTATAACTGTTTAAAAATGTTACGTCAGTTACGTTTTTATGCTGCGTCAGTTACGCTTGAATTCTTACACTATAGAATAGACGTTTAAATTTGAACATTGAAACTGATGTGATTATGATGTCATACCTTTCTATGAAACAATGCAATTTCGCAATACTGGCTCAAACACATCAATTCAGAGAAATTTATCATTACATTGTATGATATGAAATGGTGGGTAAAAATGTTGCGTTAGTTACGTGATGTGTTAGTTGTGATATTTTAACAAATAACTGGTCAAAGATGCCAGAAAATTTGTAATATGTTCATTGTTGGTATACTTTATAAATAAAAACATATCGTGAATAACAATAAATTTTTAATTTTGATGGAATCGTAACACAATTTTGTTCAACTAAATGTTGCGATGAATTAGTTACGGTGGAATTCACCTTACAACACACAATGTCGCTGCTTTAAGGTGGACTCGGACGACCTTCCCTTATCACTAATAAATAGTGCAAATGTTTAAATATTTGCGGATTGTTCAAGGAAAAAGTTACAAAAAAACAACAAAATTACAGATTTATTATTTTGTGGTTTATCAATTCAAATTAATTTTAAAAAATCATTTAAGCTTCTGCGATGGATTTAAACTTATCGAGGCCATCACGGTGACGTCAGTCACAACTATTTATATCTTATTTAGCTTATTTTTACATCAGTAGCACATCTAGCATTTTTAGTCATCTATTTCCACTAAACATATTTCCATCTATTTTCAACATATTTTCAAGATAGGCTTTGGCCTAGTTAGCTCTCATAATCTAACCACCATTGCTAGATCCTCCAGTTGAAGATATTGTTGTAAAACTAAAATGTGGATAGAGTAGGCGGTCTCGTCTGGTCCATGGTTCTACTGTTCGTTGACATGGTATTTCAGTATAACCGGGAATAACATTTTAAATCGAATTTATTCCCAAAAGCCTTGCTATGCACAAATATTGCGTTAATATTACATGTACACTTACGTAATGGTGGGTGTAAGCATTAAATTAATTTGTAGAAATACCCAACATTGTCTATTAAAATGTTCGATAACCCAAACAGGTGTCGCGTATACGACAACATTTATGTTGGGAAACACTTTCACTAAATATCTTTAAGATTTAAGATTCGAAATGTTTTAATATTTAGTTGTAACGTAACAACATTCTTGTAATTTCAAAAGCTTTTTCAGTTATAGATTGGTTGGTTCATTTATTTTTTTTAAGTCACTTCATTCTCTGAAAAAAGGAACCAACATTATATCTCATGAAGTTAAGCTTTAAATCATTTTAAAACGTTAAACTACTCCATTCAATTCTGAGAATTAAATAATAATTGAAATTTCAAATTTTTCGTTTTGGTTGCATGAAATGCTTCTTATTTAATTATGAATAAGAGACGATGACACTCAAGAATGAGAGGTGACATTGTTGCATCGATCAAGTTGAAGGTCTTTCAAAGCAAGCCTTTATAATTTATGAACCATTCAGATAATCTTCATCATAAACGCTTACAAGTTCACCTAATCCTCTTTAAAAGTAGAAGCCTGCAAAATAGTTGAAATAAAAGTGAATTTAACTTGAAATTAATTTAGTAAGAATTCAATTTTCATCATGTCTTTTGAATCTAAAATTGCTGCTCTTTTCGGTTTTAAATATTGAAACCTGCAGTTTTTTTTCTCAGGTCATTAGGTAGGATTGTGATTTTTAGCATTTGTGGCCTCTCAACATAAAAGAAGTTATGATAAGAAACAACATTAATTATTAATTATGTTAATATATTAAACGTCTTAAAGGCAATTTCTTTTTTTACTTTTGCTACTATCTGCTTTTGTGTGAGTTGCATGAGGTTTCAACTTTTAAATATTGACAGGATTAAATCAATGGCTAATTTGGAAAAAATGTTTTGAAGAAGTGCAATTGTACGTTTTTTAATTCACAATGCAAAGAAAATTTTTAAGAGTTCAAGAAAAATTTTTTTTCCATTTCTGAGTTAAACATTTAAAAAAAATTCTTAATGATAATAATTAACAAAATTTATGCTACAGCATATTACACTATCATATGATGACAACGTTATTAAGTTTTATTATATAATAATAATTATTATTAATAATTTTAAGTTTATTGTCAACAAAAATATTGTTGTAGGATTTATATTTATCCGAAAATAAGCATGAAAGTCAGTAATTCAGCGGAATGTATGCGCATAATAACATTCTCTTGCAACGTGATGATAAAAGATTTTCTTAAAGCATAAGGATTGAACAATTTCAAATATCATTGGTTGGTTAAGGTTGGATAAACGCAAGCAAGTTGTTAAGGACATAGGGATATTCGTTTTATCCAATCACTTTTAAGGGACTAAATTTAATACCATCTTGCGGAGATCAAATATTACAATACTAAAAAATATGGAATAGAATATGAAATTGAAGTGCAAGAATAACATTTGGAAGAGGGTTGCTGCTTCCCACAACGATTTTAAATGAAATATGGGAATCGCCATCTCTTCTGATTTGAAGAAAGATTCCGTTGGACGATTACAAGCTTTGTCAACAGTAAGGAATAAAAAGTGTCATACAATCAAATAAAATCAGATAAAAAATTCATTTTAATTAATGGAGTATTTTAAGCACTCGAAAGTGTTTGAAACTCAAAAACTGAAAGGTTTTAGGAAGATGCAGGACAAATATTCGATGCACTTTGTTTGACCACATGTCAGGTGGATCTCAAGCAATACAAACTCAGTCACGACGATTCGAATAAGCGGTACTCAATTTTAAGTGGTTTTAAGGGCAATTTGTGTAAAAATGAGGCAGGAAAAAACAAATGTAGTCAAAATTTTTGAAAGTTTTAAAGTGAAAAAAGTTTTGTACAAGTTGGATTGGTAAAATAAAGCAAGTAATATACAATTAATTGTAAAAACATAAAAAATTCATTGATGGCTCAATTCAAAGCCATTACAAATATGCTCGAGCATTTCAGTTGCTGTGTATTTCTGGTATGTATCAACATCTTAATTGTAATAAGTTTATATTTGATAGACAAAGTTACATACACATATAATGTTAATCAGAATAATTTACAGATTACTTGGTAGCTTCATGAGTTGGACAGCACTGAAATATTGTCACACTTTCATGTAAGGCCGTCTGCGGTGCATATTTTTAATTTCCTGTTGTTATTTTATTCATTTAATGTAGATAATAAATTACTTGGATTAGGAACAAACTATAAATTATTCATCCAAATAAAGTTATTTAAAAAATAATAAGAAAGACGCTAAGAAATTAATTCAAAATAACCTCGAAAACTTAAAAATGAGACACACATCGAAGTGCTTAAACTTAATAAACCTAATCTAAATATTCAAATTTAATTGGACCAGAGACCAGTAGCTGGGGTTTGGGCGAAAATTTATAATTTGGCGTCCCCTAGTTACGCTAATGAATTGGACCTTTCGAGGTAAGGTACTATGAAAACTATGAAAGGTCTATATATATATATATATATATATATTCAGTAACTCAGTTACGCCAAAATTTAATTACAAAATGTAATTACAGTATATAACTCTAAAACTACTGTATGGTTAAAATCCGCTTATTAAGAGGGAGAAGCTAATAGGAGTTATCTTTGCTTTCGCGGATGGAGAACAAACAAAAGACCTCGGAGCAATCGAACAACAACAACCTCGAAAACATGGTGGAAAACAAAAGAAATCAAAATGCTAATTATATTGTCAGTCATAAAATAATTATTTTAAATTATGAATTTGACAAAATCAACCACACGGTGCTTTTGTGGCGGTTTCTCCAGGAATGGGGAAAATTAACAGGCGAAAAAACCGGGCAGCTTTTGATACACAGTGCTTGTAAAAAGGTTACAAACACTCTTTTAGCGTAACTCCTTAAATATTGAACATATCAAAGCCAAATTAGGAATTAATATGTACATTCTGCTGTTAAGCACTTGTGCCAAATTTCTTTTTGATCGAATAAATGATGCTTGCAAATTCAAGACGTTTTGTCTTATTTCGGCCGTGGAAAAAGGATACGGACACTTTAGAGAAATTCAATTTATGGTCAGATAATTAAATTTTAATTGTATTCAAACAACATTTTTAGTTGATAATGACTTTCCCCTTATTATTTAAAATATTTACACACATATATTCCATTGATTTAATAATTGCTTCGAACTAATCATTTTCCAAGTCATTCCATGCCTTCTTTATGGCCTTTATGGTCCGGGGATATTGGCGACCAAGTCATAACCTTGATTTTTCTTAATTAAACTTTTTCTATGCAACTTGAAGAGGTTTATCTCGCTAAAACATAAATTTACGACCAAATTTATTCTTAGCATGGAGACAATGGAGACGAAGGCCTATCCGATGTTTCAACACAATTCGTAAAATTTTGTCTTTTTTTTTTAGATAGACTGTAAAGCATCGTGGTTTTGAAAACATTCCACCCCGAACCACAAGCAGGCTACCTCTTTGCAGTCTGCTAAAATTTGACTAATTTTTCTCATTTAAATTGTGGAAGCAGCCGTGATAAAAATAATAATTACTAAAATATTAAGCCAAAATACCATTTGCATAATTTTTCAGAGCAACTCTTATAATGTGGTTCTTTTGAAAAATCTTTTAAAAATTTTTTAATGGATATGTTATCGGAAATTGTAAAGTGTTTCTAACCTTTTTCAACGGTCTAATTAGAACGTTTTAATGAATTTGCAAGCATCGTCCAATCAAAAAGAGATTTGGCACAAATGTGTAGCATCATAATGTACATATAAATTCAAAATTTGGCTTTGATTTGTTCAATATTTTAAGGGTATACTGAAATAAAGGAGTGTTTGTAACCTTATTATACGCGCTGTGTTGAACAAGCAAAAATATGAAATTTTTTCAACCTCTGAGCAACATATGCTACTTCGAGAATTTCTGGAAGAGATATATGGAATATTAGTAATTGCATTGAGGTGTGACAAAGATGAGAAATTATAAGATGTATAAAAATTCTAAAAAGGTAACTCAAGAAATAAAATTGTATGTTGGTCTCCAAAAGAGGTTGAACTTATTTGCATAATTCAGTTGAACTTATTTATAGACTTCTTTTTAAATAATGCGCTGCGGCAGTTGGATTAAGGACGAAAATAATGTTAGACTGGTAAGAGCACTGTCATGAGTAACAGAAGTGACCTTCCTCTGCTAAAAAGCTAATGAGCAGCTTAGTCTTCAGCATACGAATTTAATTAGAGTTTGTAGAGTGTTTTCGAATGTTAAAACATTTCTGTTAAGGTTTCTGAAAGTGTATATGGTATTGCCAAACAATGTCTTAAAAATAATATTTCATCTATTTGAAACGCTGGATTAAATTGATTAAATCACGACTTCAGTTATTGTCATGGATGTGAATAATAAATGCCATAAAATATTTTATAAAAATTTGTCCTAAAATGAAATTATGTAACGTAATTAATAATTAACAATGGTGACTATTGTAACTTTTCACAAAGGTGAAAATTAACTCTCCAATAGATTGTCCTTCACCTGTTTACGATTCTTATTTTCGTTCGCTTCTCAGGATGTTTCTGAATTACGAGAAATTGAACCACTTTTTGAGATTACACTATATTGTTAATGTTTTATTGTGCATAGTTTTCTATTTCTTGAAGGTCTTTGAACCCTTCTGCAGCTCTTTATTCGATGACTGCCACTTGGAATTGGTGAGTGGATTCATCGCCGAGTCTTGGGCTGATATAGTTTCTAAACAGTTATTGTTTTTCAGAGAGAATGGGAATTGATGACATTCTTGGGATGCGTCATTGTTTTAAAGAACAGAAAAACACGTATGTTAATTATTTATTAAAAAGTAAATATTAGCCTAGGTAATTGACTGTAAGTGTTTGCAAAGAAGCTAGTGAGTGATTAGCATTTTACCGTTTATATTAGCAATATATTGTTTATATTGTTTTAAAGAATATAAAAACACGTATGTTAATTATTTATTAAAAAGTAAATATTAGCCTAGGTAATTGACTGTAAGTGTTTGCAAAGAAGCTAGTGAGTGATTAGCATTTAACCAATTATATTAGCAAAAATGTCCATGAAGTGGAACATAATAATTGCAGCATCCTTCAGCATGTACTTCCAGACGGTCTGCATGTTCGGAAAGATGATGAGTCTAATTCTTTTTGCGAGGCAGAATTTCATCTATGGAGTTGCTTATGCAGTCGCATGTCTTTGTGAGTGGTTCAAGTTGGACAGTTGCAATTTGGATGTGTTTGTCAGATAATCATTAAAGGCCTTCATGGTTTTATTTTGTTCTTGTAATGATGATTTTAATACATATTTATTTTAAATTATTTTAAAGGTGAATGATTAAAAATTACAATAAAAAATAAATTAGACTTTAGATGATTCTCCTTGTTGAGTGAAATATGTCATGTTACAGTGCATCTCATATTTCTTCCTGAACCTGTTTACAAAGGACCAGAATATATCACCTACTTCAGGGGACCAAACTTACAGGTTTTTGCATTTTTATTCTGATGTTTTATTTATCTTAAAATTTAGACATGCTGCATGTCAGTCTTAGTAAGCTGATTTCTATGAATTATGAATTACTATCAAATTATTTATTGATAAAGGATGAACTGGAAAGAGACAAAAGGGTGACATGGTTGATTGAAGTTTATGCTCCTTGGGCTCCCAACTGTGTCCGGTTTGCACCCGAGTTTTCAGAACTTTCTGCCCAGTGAGTAAATTATAATCAAAAACGTGATAAATGGGTATGTTATGTTTCAAACTTAAGGAATTTTGTTTTGTTTCAGGTTTTCATTGGAGAACCTGAAGTTTGGTAAAATTGATGTCACTAGGTCTCCAGATGTTGCCAAAAAGTTAGTTGTTTGGTTTTTGTAACATGTTCCAATATATAATTAACTGTCATAAATAATGAGAAAGTAGTTCGTTAATGGTGCATTATTTCTTTAGTTCCAGCAAAACATTTTCTCTGCAGATTCAATGTCGACACCTCATCCTGGTCTAAGCAACTTCCAACTGTCATTCTTTTCCAAAATGGGAAGGAGACTCGAAGACGACCTGTGGTGGATTCGAAAGGAAAGGTTTTGGCAAAATTTGTCTTCTGCAAGGTCTTTATTTTCATCACAATTCGATCTCTGATTAGGAGCCACATTCTGTTTTATTTTAATATTTATTTGACCAGGAGAACATTTTGAGGGACTTTGAGTTGACAGAGTTGCACCTCCAATGCAAGAAGAACCCCTTGCCTAAAAAGAAGGAAAAAATATCCGGTGATGAAAAAGTAGCCATCAATGAATCCAGTCACCGAAAAGCAGAATAAAAGATTTGTTAATTATTTAAATTTGATTGGCTGTAAATATGCTGATTAATGTGAGTCAAAGAAGTTATCAAACCACAATTTCCTACATTGGTTGAAAAGTGTGAATGTGTGTCACTATCACAGTTTTATCTCCATTTGAACAATGTTTTGAAATTGCATTAAACAAGTACCACCATGGTTTGTACAGGCCCTAAAAAGTTCTAAATTTCTGAAACTTCAATTTTTAGTACTAAAACGATTTTAAAAAATGAGGGAAATCCTGAAAAGGAACTAAATTTTTGCTGGAATTAATTTCATTAATAAATTTTATTGAGGAAACAAAAATAGCGGAAATTCACTATCTTCTATGTTCTAGCTGAATACGGGAACGAAAATAAGTGAAGTACTACGTTCGCTTGTCTGATCTCTTAAGGTTTTGATAACATTGCCAACAACCTAAGAAAAGAGTGAGTCAAAACCTGCAGAAATTTCAAATTTAGAAAAAAAAATGAATTTTTCTTTAAAATGATATTGTCAAATATCATGTATTCCTATTTTGTATTACAAATCTAAAGTTTAAAAAAGACAATAAATAAGGTTTAATAGCGGTATTTATGCTAATAATTTCGGTCCTAAAAATTGAATAAAAGGTCCTAAAATATGTTAAATCTGAGTTTCCAAATTCCTGCATGAACTCTATTGATACACTATGAACTACAGACATAAATGTTTCATATTTTACATTTGTTATTTAAATTCTTTGATATCATTAAAAGAGAGGCGTGCTTGAAAAACGAATTTGGTTTAGAACTCGGACGCCCGAGTGTGTGTGTGTGTGTGTGTGAGTGAGTGAATGGGTGTGTGGTTGGATGAATTGATGAATTTGTTAAATGAATGAGTGAATGAAGGTGTGAATGCATCAATGAGTGAATTGCTAGTAACTGAGCGCTCAATAAATGAATGAATGGGTGAATGAATGGATGAATGAATGAATGGATGGATGGATGGATGGATGGATGGATGAATGAATGAATGAATGAATGAATGAATGAATCGATGGGTGGAGGAGTCAACAGCTCTTAACTAACTGATATTATGGAAACGGAGAAGTGAGGGAAAGATTTCACAGAGCAAAGTATCGGTTAAGCTGCAAAATGTTGAGACTTAGCACGCCACCCGCTTTCGAAGAATGGTTCCAGAAGTGGCTTAAGTAACAGTTAAAATAATTTTAGCTTACCCCGTCGATGACAATCAGCTGGCTTCCTGTAGTCGTGTCTTCTGAAGCTACACAATATCCCATTTTCTAAACTTATAACGCTTACGGAAGTTCCGAAACCAAAATTTATATTTAAATACAAATCTCGTTTTCTATTTATAACCTATTCTTCCGCGGCTGAAAAAAAACAACAAATGGTGGAAAGAGCAATCTCAACTATTTAGTCCAACTATTTCTTGGACTTTAGCTGCTTCTTGGCGATGGCGCTCAGACTTGATCCAAATGTTCTCTTGTGAAAGTTTCCTGCTGTTGTCTTTGATAATGAATTCTCTGGTCAATCCCCTTCGATTGCCTCATAAAATGATTTACTGTTTGATCTCAATCATTTGACTTCGAACCAGCACGGCCATCCGTGTCTTTGCCAGCTATGAAGCTAAAGAGCATGGTTAATTCACAAACGTTAATCTTGACAGGATTTAGCTTGGTAGATATAATATATTTTTCTGCCTTCAGGAAAACCATTTGCTTTCATTTTCTGACTTTCAGCTTGCTTTCCATTCATTTAACTGGTAGGGCATAAAAAATACAGACATTTTTGTTATTACAACCGCACTTTTGCATTAATTAACGAAATAAATTTAAAAAAAAAAAAAAATAGTATCTACAAAATACGAGCTTATATTATTATGATTTGTACGACGACTTGAAGCAATGGCCACAATAAGAATAACAACTAAATAAAATTTGAATGGGAGATCAACATTCTCATCAACCTTTAGTTTAATCAGTCAATAATCGATTTTACTAGATTCCTGAAAACCCATCTTAGAATTTAACTCAATAAATATTTCTCATCGCATCAGTTATACCCTGCAGATATTGGAAGAACCCAGCAATGATTAAGTACTTTACAATATCTGGAATAGTAAACTTTTGTAAAGTCCAGATGGTTGAAGTATTATTTTGAATAAATGAATATTGTACACAAACATGGGCCGAATTGTATATTGTATAATATTTTGAAAATTCTCAAAATTACAATTGGTCTATTGTGTAGTCTTTGGTTCTGATAAATCCCACGAGTTGTTTTCGGCGGATGTTTCGATCAGGTTTGGCTTGGAAATTGCTTTAAATAATCTGGATTGAAGATAAATTTTACAAATTGAATATATTTTCAGCTTATAAAGTGTTATCGCCTATTTTTAAATCTGCTTGTGAACCGCTTGTTCCTAACCATATTACATTTTTGAGATTGAGTATGGAGTCAGTAACAAAAAAAACCAAATTCGATTCACTGAAAATTGGAACACACAATGGAACATTTCATTGCGATGAGGTTTTTGCATGTTTTATGCTGAAACAATTACCAGAGTATAAACATGCTCAAATTATAAGGTATCTTGTTTATTACAAAGATGTGGGTTAATTTTATGAAAATATTGTTAGTTCACAAAGTTATCTCAGGTATTTACGTAAATGTTCCATATTTCCCACAGGACAAGAGATCCAAGCAAATTAGCAGATTGTGATATTGTTGTTGATGTTGGTGGTGTCTATGATCCCAAATCTCACAGATATGACCATCATCAGAGGTTGGTGTTTCAGTTATGCTATACAAATGATTTATATTATTAAGCTCTGCTTAACTTTTATAACTAGATTGTAAATTACATCATTTGATAAAGGTGGTCAATGTTTTTACAAATTTTTGTTATATCACAGATCTTTTAGTGAATCTCTTTCCACTGTGGTGTTGGGGAAAAAATGGCAAACTAAACTTAGCAGTGCAGGCCTAGTATATGCTCATTTTGGCAAGGATGTTTTGAAGGAGATTTTGGAACTGAAGGATCAATCAGAGGATGGAGACATGATCAGCATTTTATACGACAAAATCTATGAAACTTTTGTTGAAGCTGTTGATGCCATTGATAATGGAATAAACATTTCTCAGGATAACCCCAGGTAAATGATCAATCATTTACCATACAATAAATATTGAGTTTGCAAAATCTAAAATGATCTTCAGGTATGCCATCAACACTGATGTGAGTTCTCGAGTGGCTCATCTCAACCCATCATGGAATGACCCCAATGTTCAGAAGGAGGAGTTTGCATATGTAATCATGGATACTTTGACTTGTTATGATGGCCACGTTACTTGGTGTTACAATATTGTATAGGCATGCATTGGTGATACTTTTTTTAAGGAGAGGTTTCTGAAGGCAATCAACATGGTCGGAGATGAATTTACAGACAGGGTAAAGTTTTTCCGAGATGTTTGGTGGCCTGCAAGACTCATTGTCAAGGAAGCCATGGACAATAGATTCGAGGTTTGTAGATTTTAACTTGTTTGATTCTTATAACAAGAGACTGAAATATTCCTGCAGGTGGATGGGTCGGGAGAGATAATTGTTTTTGAACGATCATGTCCTTGGAAGGATCACCTTCTTATGTTGGAGGAAGAAATGATTGAGAAAGGAAAGAATGCACCTCTGTTGAAATATGTTTTGTATACAGATGCCAACAACACCTGGATGGTACAGTGTGTACCTGTCCACAAGAACTCATTCGAAAACAGGTTTAATAATTGTTAATAATAGTAATTTATCACTTCTGAGAATGGGTATTTTAAGACTAAAATTAGTGGTTGTATTAGCATTGCATTGTTTTATGTTTGTTTTTTAAGGTTGTCACTGCCAGAAAGTTGGAGGGGTTTGAGAGATGAGGAGCTGTCAAAGAGGTGCAGCATCAAAGACTGTGTGTTTGTCCATGCATCTGGATTTGTTGGTGGCAACAAGACCAAGGAAGGTGCTTTGACCATGGTCAGGGAATCACTGAAGATTGCCAAAGAGCACAATGATGTGGTAGAACACGTGCAATGCTGATTGGTCGAATTTACATAAAAATTAGTGCAAGAGTTGTTGATCTAGCTTTATTGATTTCAAAATCGAAATTCTTCTGGTTTTGGGAGGAGACCGACAAGAGAGGTTGTGATGATGACGATATACGTTAAGAAGAAGAGTCTGTCCATCACACGTGCCACAATCCGCCATTCTCTTTGTTCCTTTGATGTTTTGTCTCTCGTTCTGAAGCGCTTCATGTAAGATTTGATGAGTCTCTTTATTTCTCTTGCATCTCGTCTCAGTTTCTTCTGGCGTTCTCGAACTTGAGAGGAGGGGTATTCAGAATTTACCATATAAGCCAAACAACAGGGAACTTTGGGCAAATTGCATAACACTGGTTCGTGGTTGGGGTCACACTCACAGCATTTGGTTCTTGTTGGTTGTTTTGGTTGATTTCTGTTTGGTGACTTAGTAACTGAAGAGATCTTGTGATTAGGTGGACCCTCTTTCACTTGTCTTGCTCGAAGATTTTGACCCTTCAACGAATTTTGATCGGGAAACTCTGCTAACAGATCTGCAAAACTATTGGTCTGATTTCTTGCTTTATCACAGTTTGGAAACTTCTTTGTGTTTCTATTAGTATTCAATGATCTAAAAGAATTGCTTGCTTCTGACGAAGAAGAAGGTGGTTTAAAACGGTGAAGATTGGTTTCGAAAGGTATATTGTCGTATATCGGTTCCGCAGATTTTGCTGCTTGGCGCATCGGCCAGGTTTTAGGAATGTGGTTTAAGTTATGTTGGTCAACACTGTGGTCGTTATGATCACAATTATTAAGTTTGAAACTGCGATCCAGTGCTACTGTGACGTAGTCTCCATCTCTTACTTGATCGTAACCTACTTGTTGACTGTCTAACCACATTGAGTTGTAAGCCTCATTATCGAGTTTGTACTCCTCGTCGGAGCAGTTCTTAATCACCTTCATTTCAAGATCAGGTGATATTTCGTTGGAAGGTTTTCTGAGATCAAATATGATCATCCTTGCCTTGTTGCCGTTCTCTAAGTTCTCACATTTTGCTGGCTTTACGGAGTCTTCTTGGAATTCGCTCATGCACAAATAATTAGCCAGTCTGTCGATGGCAATCTGTTAAACAGTTTTTTGATTATGTTTCGTGTCGTTAATGTAGGTATAACATCAGAAACGCCATAACGGGGCATTATGGCTATAATTATTTACTATGGGGTGATAGTAAATAACCAGCATTGATATATTGATTAAATAAATTGTTAGAAATGTTGTCCAAACCTTCCTGATCCATCCTGGCACTTGATTGGTTTTGTCTCCCCTTATGTAGGTGTTAATGACCACAACAGCTAGGAAGGTGCTTAGCGTAATGAGGACCATGTTTAAGCAGAAATAGGCCCCTGTGAACAAAATCATCGCCATCAGATTTTATGTGAGTAAGCACAATTACAGCTTCACAAAACTATTGGTGCTTAGGTAAGGCTATGGTAAGTAAGTTGTACATTTGAAGAGATTGAGGTAATAAAGTAACATTTGCACTTATTTGATTTATTCAGAATTATTTTAATCGGAAGATTTTGATTAGAGTGGTATCGAAGTGTGTTTCTTAAACGAATTATGACTTTAATTAAGGAACATAATTTATAAATATTATCATTGCCTGTTGCATCAATCCCCAATCTGACCTGGGATTATAATAATTTTTAATTCAAAATAACAGAGGTATACATTGCTTATTTAAAAATATATAACCTAATCATCACTAAATACATTTTTTTGCATCTACAGAATTAATTAATCAGCGATTCAGAAATCAATTGTGAACATTTAATAAATAAACAAACACCAGTTGCATTCATTAATGGCATTGAAATATTACAATCCTGAGCACAATAATTCATCATAAGAGGGTCCGGTTGATAGTGCTATTCAAATATATTCGTTGTTAATGTTATTATTATTTTATGTTAATATTACCATAAGATTAGTTAACATTACCAATTAAAGGAATTCTGGTAACGGCAGGGGGAGTGACATCAGCTAAGAGTAGAAGAAGAACGAAGAATGCTACGAAGATATTCATTCCTGGTTGAATAATAATTATAATTGTTATATTATTTATTAAACAATTATTAAAATTATTACATTAATTAATACTGTAATAATCAACGAAATTATTGCTTCTGATTTAACCATTTTACAAATTCAACGTAATGGTGGCATGCAGAGCTGTAATTGTTACAATTAAACAAAGATATGCTCTGGATTGAATTCATTTTTCACTAATAACGTATAAAAAAAAAGTAACAACAGTCAAAATAATTTATTTATTATTTGAAATAACGTTTCAAATAACATCCAGTTAGAGCTTTATCTGGACAACTTGCACAAAGTCATTAAAAAAGATGGACGAAATAATTTGACTTTATTTTTTATTGTTTTGCTGCCAACATTGTGATTGTCGGTTGCACGAAGAGACTGCAGATGTAGAACAACGGAGAACGGATGGAATAAATACGTAAGTAAGCGGATGCTAATCAGTTATGTAAATCATAAATTCTAAAGTTTACAGAGACAGAATATTCTTCCAGATAAGCGTCCACAAGTTCCATGGAAAGTCATCCGTCCAGTCATTAATCACACTCACTCTTTTATCGCTCACGTCTCAGATATATTCTGCTTAACAAGATAACAGCCAGCTTGTTTCGCCTCAGTTATTCAGCTACTTTCGTTTATTTAAAAAAGTCTCTATGGCAACATGTAAACATCTCATTTAATTCCAAACACGGAGGTCCATAACTCATGCGATAAGACATGTTTGATCGAGGAAAATATAAAATCGTTGCTCGCAAAAATATTTTCCAACAAATTTCAAGCGAGACTTCGTGTCTGCGTATTTAATAGAAGACATTTTTTCTTTCTTTGTGACACGAACATCAATGCGTTAAGGTTGCCCGTATTTGATCGATATTTATTTATTTATTTATTTGATTAAAGTCCGTTGCATAACTGAGATGATTTGGATCTATTTTAGCGATATATATATATATTTATAAGGGTCGATATATAAATAACAGTTTAAAACATAGTTTAATTATCGATATTAGGGGAAAATATCGAGAAAAATATATTTTTCCTATATATCAACCCTTATTTATCGAGGTCTTAAAATTTGTACGATTTTATTGAGAAATGTGTAACGAAATGTTTTGTCTTTGCTTCGGTACTTATGTGGCTAGGAGTGAGTAATAATAATATATCGAATCGTTGTTGATCATTTGTGCGAATAATGGAGAAAGAATCTCTTCAAGTACTCAAATACATTTCCGCTGAGGATCAACTTTGAATCATCCCTCGTCTGCAGAAAGAACTATCCTCGTCACCCTCCGAAATAAAGTAATATTTTTAGAGGTTTCCATTGAGATGAAGCAAAATCCACTTTACTGGCATGCCAAGAGATAGCTATGAAATATCTCACAATTCTGCTTAGCTCTGTTCCTTCGGAAAGAGTAGTGTCCAGGATGTCCAGAATGAACTGTACATGTGGTGATGCCAGATGCAAGCCATCAAATAGCCATCGTCATAAACTTCATGTGTTGAGCTGTGCACAAGTTCCGGGGGACAAACTTTGAATACTTTGAATACTTGAATACTTGTTTGTGTGTTCTTTACACAAAAATAATTTAAAAAATGTTGCCATCTTCATAATATAATAGGATTCTGGGGTGGTTACGCAAGCCAACTCGAAATATCGATATTTTAACGAATGATATCGATAATTTTTAAATGTCGACCCTTAAATAGCAAGCCTACAATGCATCAAACCCTGCGAGCAATCGAAATAGAATCATTTTGACAGGAATTTGTGTCAGATACATTTTCGCAATAAAAAAGAAAAGAAAATATCCTGGAATGAAAAGAAACATTTCGTGGAGAAATATTTTGTGGAGAGAAAAATGAGGAGCATTTTAAATTTCCCCATTTTGCTTTAAAAATAGAATTTCATGGATGTGATGGTCTCCGAGTGTTTATTTTTCCTCAGAGATTCCATTTCAATGACATGTTTGTTTAGCTCAACATTTGGATAACATGCAGCATAATGAAACACTGCGTACCTAACAGGATTTTGGCGGGAGACTCAGGAGGGAGCCAAAATATGACGAGTGTAAGCGATGAAAGAAGGACACAGGGCAGGATGAGAACGTAGTGGTAGAAGGTCGCCACTCTCTTTAAGTTCAAGGTGAAGGTCAAGTCGGGGTAGGGTTCATTGCAACAGGTGTAATATCTGACGTGTCTGTTCGCACTGTAGCCCACCAAGCCCCATTCGTTGCTTGGTACATAGTCACTGATGTCCACCTGTTTATCAATGAACAGTTTAGGAACAATTTCAATGCTCTTCAAGATATTTCTTTTTGACACTCGAAGACTTGTTAATGTCATGGATGCCACAACATATTCCAAACAACTAAAGCCAAACGAAACTTAGACTAATTTTCTCACCTCATCTTCGTCCCTGTAGAAATCCACGTTCAGTTTGTAACCGTCGTAAGTCCACGAGCCGAATTTAAGAGAACAAGTCTGCGTGTCGAAGGGGAAGTGAGTGATGTCAATCTTGCAGGTGCTTTTGTAAATGGAAGGTGGAATCCAAAGAACCGATCCATTGTTCGAAATGACCAGCATGCTGTCTCTGTGCTCCCTCAGTCTCGTGTCTGCGCTGGAATTCAAAATTTGGATTCGCGCTATTAATAATTACGATGTTTCACTTAAATACTTTATAATAACATTTATAATAATAATAATAATAATAATTACAATAATTAGTATAAGCAAAACAACAACGAATAATAATGAATAATTAACTATAAATATGCTTTATTAAAATGTATAGATAACTGTTTTTAAAATAAGCAACAAGGCACAGACTAATTGTACAGGACGATGTCGGGAGTCCAAATCCTGCTCGAAGGAACCCTCACTTGGTTGAGTCCACCGAAGTTTTGAGGATTCCAACTCATGAACACGTCAAACCAGGTCTGCAATTTCACTTGGAAATGTGATCGATGACTTTGTATTTTAATCATTCCCTCGGATGTGAATGTAATATTATTATTATGACAATAAAATTACTTATTATTATTATTGTTATATTATTAATATTTATAATAATAATTATTATCAATTATTAATTAATGTTTAATAAAGTAATAATAATTCTATAATAATAATAATATTAATTATTATTATATTTATAATAATAATAATTATTAATTATTATTACTCACAATAAAGTCTTAACGCCAAGTTATAAATAATAGCATAAATAAATAGCAACATCTTGAAGAGATGAGCGGATTGTAATTGATTAAGATATCAATAAGTTAAGATTGTAATAAATTAAGATTGTAATTAATAAGATTCTTTTCACGGCATGATGTTTGCTTTCCTCTCGGGACTAAAATGTGCTCAAATAGGCGTCAGTTGATGTTTTGGAAACGGTTCCATGTTGATTAAAATTATGTTGTCGAAGTGTTGTTGATGTTGTTGACGTTGATGTTGGTGTTGTTGATGTTGGTGTTGTTGATGTTGTTGATGATGTTGTTGTTGTTGTTGATGTTGTTGTTGTTGATGTTGTTGTTGTTATTGGTGTTGTTGTTGTTGGTGTTGTTGTTGGTGTTGTTGGTGTTGTTGATGAGAATCGAACTTTCAAGAAAACCCGGTTTCATCGAATGAAGAGCTTAATAAGATTGAAAGTGTTAAAAGCAGATGCCGTCGGGTTGAAGGAAATGAAAGGAATGAAGGATTGAACGAAAAGAATGGAATGAATGAAGCAGCTCACATATCTCGACCAAATGTTTGTCGTGAGGACTTGATTCTTTGCGTCTAAATCGAGAATTTGTATGAGACTGATTCCGAATCTGACGTCCATGACCGAGGTGCTGTTGGACACTGGTCTTCCCATGACGCCCACATCTTCGTACCTCCGCAATAGGAACTTGGTCAGCAGTTTCTCGTCTGACATCCTTCGTCCTTGAAATCGATTTTTTCAATGAAAGTTATTCTAATAATGCTTCACACGACCTAGGTAAGACTCAGGAATTCATTCCCTCGTTTTCCAAATGACACTCAAATTAGTCTCCATTTAATGGTCCTTATATCATATCCAAACTATATCTAAATAAAATGTAATAAATCTGTTCCTTTAATTTACTACGCTTACTCTTTAAAAAAATCCATTAAATTGAATTTATTGCGCAGTACTGTATAGTGTTGCTTTGTTGCTTTTCACAGTTTGTTTAATGTGCTTGTGAAGTTTATTCCATTAGCGGGTAATCATTCTGATAGCGGAAACACAAGCTTCCTGAAGAATGACCCCAAATGTGTAGTGTTTGTGGTTGTTATCCTTTGACAAATAAAACTTCCTCCCTTCAAAAACCATTTCAATTCAATATTTCCATTCTTTGAATCTTAACTGAAATAAAAATTCTAAAGAATGAAACAATACAATAGGTATTACATGTCACAAGATTCTTAATAAATTACATTTAAAATCATAACTCACTTATTATAGTTATTTACTTAATAAAATTATTAAAATAATTTCAAGTTTAATTAATTAGAAATTGTTACATGAAACAAATGCAAATCTAAATGACACCATTTGTTGGTTTCTTTGAAATGTTTTGATCGAAATATTAAAAAATAATGAACATACTTATTCGTAATATTAATGATATTACATCATCTGTGTAACAATTTAAATATATTTAATCATTAAATAAAATTATATCCAAGAAATGTCAGGATGAAATGTTTTCAATGAAACAACATCCAGTGATCTTATTGAAAGCAAGAATCCAAGTGTCTAATTTTGATCTCCTGCAAAAGTTCAATTGTGCGCTGTGATCGTGTGCTTGTGTGCTCGTGTGCTTGTGTGCTCGTGTGCTCGTGTGCTTGTGTGCTCGTGTGCTCGTGTGCTTGTGGCAGACAGGGTTGTCACGGGGGCAACAGCCTCAGAAAGCACTAAAAATAGAAAACATTTCATCGTGGGGGGTCTCGAGGGGTGGGATTAATCAGTAACACGTGACCCCAACTGTGGACATTTCCATGCCTGGATCATAACTTCTCTTCAACTATGGTGACGTCATCCGAGAATGACATCGTTAAGACTGACAACATTTCGTCACATTCGTTCAGAGGCGGATAAAAACATTATGAATCCTCATTGTATTATGCATCCTTTTTGTATTGTGCATCCTTATTGTATTATGAATCCTCGTTGTATTATGAACCCTTATTGTGTGAATGCTGTGAATTATGTCTCATATTTTATTCGTCACATGAAAATGAAAAGAGAGGCCTCCTAAAGGCTTTTGACATTTTCTCTTTCGTGAATTAATGCTGTAATTTGTTGAATTAATATGTAAAAATTCCAATTTAATATTTCATAAATTCATTTATCAAAATCATAAGAAAGAACCAACTGAATTTTTGCCCACTTTTCTTCTTGGCTTCGACGAACGAAGATGAAAGGAGGAGGATGAGGATGAGGAGGATGAGTGAGGGTTGATTGTTCAGTCGATGGACCATCTATCTTTATGTACATTTAATTCTATCACGTGTCCACGATTCCAGCACTTGATTGGTTGATCCTACGATGACGTCACCAAGAGGTACGACGTTTTTGATGCAGAACTGATTATTTATACTTACTTGTGCAGCGGAACATGCATGGAAGCATGCTCACACTATTATCATAACCATACCTTCACCCTGCTACAACGTTACTGTTGTCATAACTTACACATGTAACGACTGATCAAGTAACGAAAGTTATTTGAAAGCATTCACTTCGAAATTGAACATTCATCAATCATTTGCATTTATCGGTTTTTAAATTCTGGAAATTTAAATTTAGGGAGGCTTGGAACAAAACAATGCACAACAATGCATTGCAATACATGGCGATACCTAATTGGTTGCGTTTATATTTACAAAACGCATGTCTGGAATTTCGTCCGTCGCTACTGTTTATTCCTGATTGTTTCACTCATTTAACCTGGATTTAAAGTTTAGAAATGTCTAAGCGTGCGTAGACTACCGAACATCTCATCATTACCATGTTTGTTTTTTCCGGAACTTCTTCGCTCACTTGCCCCGGCTTCTGAATATAGTCGAATTGAACGAACTCTTAGAAAAGTTCTTTTCAAATTCTTAATGTGGCGTCTCCGCAGCCTTTCTTCACCCAAAGCATCTACGATCGTAATTTTATGTACTAGTACACTAGAGTGAACACTCCAGTAAGACTGGATCGCTCAACTCAAGGTCAGTTGCCAACAAAGCTGCCCTCCTTCACAACATTTTGCGAGAAAATCATCTCGACGTCCTTTCAAAAACCGAAACCTGGATCCCCTCAGATGTACCCCGGGCGATCAAAGCTGATTTAGCTCGTCTGGGTTACAACGTGATTCACAAGCATCGTGGAGTCTTCATTGAGTGAAAGGGCGGTGGTTTGGCAGTTGAGGCAAAAGACAATCTTCGACAAGTTTCAATCAAGCTTGGCTGTTTCGAGTTTTTCGAGTCGCCTTCGGTTAAAATAATTCACCGACAAAATCTCGTTTCCTCTCTGAGCTCGAGACTCTGACGTACTCTGACATACTCTGCCTACTCTGACGTACTCTGACGTACTCTGACATACTCTGACATACCAACAAGACAAGCATCCGTCCCCTTCTTACCCTGTTACTTTTATCTGCATAATTGAATTAGTGTAAGGTTTGACAAAGCTTTCGTTTTGTATATATATCGTTTATTTTGCATATTCGATTTGATGGAAGAAGAATGTTTGAGAACACGTAGTGCCACTTTAATGTTTAGTCTTCCTGATTCTCTGTCGAATTCTATTATTCTATTATTATCATTAATAATACTTCCGGAAATTATCATGTCATGGGACTTTCAAAAATGACCGACCGTGACCCACTTATAAAACAAACTGAGCTTGAACATATCTATCAATATCTGTAATGAAATAACTGTGCTCGCTGATAAAAAGATCATTCACGTTAACACTTCTCAAGATTGAAGGTATAATCCATACACATCGCAACAAGCGACCTCCAAAACATTTGAAAGATGCCCCTATTAGTTTGAAAACCAATATCCTCATCAGGATAGCGGACAAGGCATCCACACACGTCATTATGAATAGACTTGATTATTTTCATAAAGTAGATGAAAGATAAAAACACCAACAAGATTACAAAAAACCCCACAAATGAGGCAATGAAAAAGAAATGATCACTTCTTCTTAACTCTCAGCACAAAGATACAAAATTACAAATAATTAGAGGCTTTATAAATTCTTAGTATTTTAATTAATTTGTCACATTAATGACACCGGAGTTAATACTGTAACA
>MPNW01000494.1:73281-79560 GCA_011800805.1 Hirudo medicinalis
TTTTCAGGAGAAAGCAGTTGTTCTGCCCTGCGTTGCTCGGTTGAAGCAGAATATTTTATGTGAACATTTATTTGTCAAACTAATTATGTTAGGTTAGGTTTTGCAACACTTAATTCCATTTAAATTGTTTAAATTAATATAATTTATATATATATAATATATATTTATGAATTTATATAGATACATTTGTATCCAATCAAAATTCTTGACGCTCCACCAATGTAACCAATCATAACGCTTTGAACACACAGACTTTTAATTTTATATACGTAGCTAAATGAATGACTTCATTTTGTCTGAAGACGTGGATTTGCATGATTATTGTGTGACCAACGGGTTGATTAAAAATGATTGATTTATCAATCAGTTGTTGAGAAGCAAGTAATGGTTGTTAAATAATAATATTTAATCTGTTGTTAAATAATAATATTTATTCTGAACCAATGATTATTATATAACAATGATTGTTAACATTACCGGAGAAAAATAATTTGCCAGTAACAACTATCTGTGTTTCTAAAATTAGTGATGTTCACCAACGACGAGATCATAATCAACAATGAGAAATTAACATAAATTATTATAATCAGCGCAGAACTCAACTTCTGAATGAAAAAAAGACTTGAAGTTAAAATAGAAATCGTCGTTAACTGTCAACGAAGCGAAGAACTGTTGAAAGGAGAGCAGTTGTGAAAATGCAACCGAAATGTGGAGCAGCACAATTGCCGACATCGGGTCTCAAATCCACCGCGTTTGAAACACTTTTGACGGACTGAACGCCCCCATCACCGAGCATCTGGTGCTCGCTGACGAGTGGTTCGCTGTTGATTGTTCGACATTTTGAATCGTCGGTTATCCACTTGGAATACAAGTCGTCCAGAAAACCTTCTTCTCTGAGCTTCACCAGGGCCTTGTTCAGTTGAACCAGAAGACCCGACCCTTTTGGCACTGCCAGGGCAAACTTTTCGCGCATCAAGAAGCGGTCAACGGCAATCAAGTCGCACGGTGGCTGCCTTGAGACGTAATCTCCAATCGTGTGAGGGAGAATGAAAGCGTGGTGTATGCGATGTTTATGGTCGGCAGGTGGGTGGTTGGATTTTTGGGAAGTTGACGAGTGGTTTGGGTGACGGTCTTTGTGTAGGTGGGTCCTGGGGCTCCCATGGAAAGCCCTCGAATGGTGGTGGCTACGGATGGATTTGTTTTCAGGAAAATCCCCGGATATGAGCTTTCTTACGTGAGGTGATAATGATGATGGTGATGATGATGATGATGGTGATGATGATGATAATGACTCTGAAGAGGCGGATGGCTGGAGGGAGGTAGCGGGCGATGCTTTGTCGGGAGAGATCATTAAAGTTGAACCCGATGAGAGCAAGGTCATATCAGGGTTTAAATCTTCACGCTGCATTTTGGAAAACATCGTGTGACGTTTATCCTGGCCGAGGTGTCTTCGACCGGGAGATCCACGAGGTTTGGACCGGTGAGATTGGAGAGATGATACCACTTCTTTCGGCCTGATAGCTTTTGACGAAGTTGCGTTCAAAGGGTGGTGGCAATTATGATGACGATGAAGATGGGGGGAGTGCGAAATATTCATCGCCTGACGTTGAGAATGGTGAAGAAAACATCCACGTTGATCCAGTGGTTTACTTCTGCGAAATTTCGTTCCCTTGGATCGACCACCCGGTGGAGGTCCATCCAGGGCTGGGGCCTGGTAACCCTGCCTCACCCACTCAATTCCTTTCTCGTTCGTCGAGGTGAAGACAGAGGGATGAGAGTGTTTCATTTTCTCGTAAATAGTCTTGTACAAGCTCACGTTGGTTGATCTAAATGACCTGAGGAGCATGCCCTGATTGAGAGTCCCGAAGATGTAATCAGGTCGGTTCAAAAGATCTGCAACGTTTTTAATCTCGAGTGAAGTTGTCAACTGGTTGTCTGCAAAACCATCAGCCGTGGTCCTAGCGTTTCCCTCATTGTTTTTTTGTTCTGAAGGCATCTTCAGGATGAGGACAGTTGCTTGGACGACGATGAAGGGGAGAGAGAAGTCGATCACTTCTTGACGCTGATCTGTCACGTACAGTGGAGCTGCTGCTAATTCTGCCCTCTACAAATCAAGAAAATAATAATATTGTTGTAACGCTGGCGAAAGCGTTAATTAATTTTTGTAATTAAGTTTATATTGATTAAGATTATTATTGTTAAATTTAGAATCTTTCTAATGCAGCTCATACGATCAATAATTAAGGTTATCGCTTCTCGCAAGATCCCACACCAGATTCTTCAAATCTTACAGATCCACTCAAACACTTAATTCAGTTATTCAGTTCTATGCACTGAATACTTGTTCAGTAAACTTACTTGAAAACTTCCCAAGTTTAAGGACTCCCGGTTTATTTCAATACTAATTCACAATTGGTGACAAACTAAGACCAACCTTCTCCAAAAGTTCTCTGATCATGCCGTTCCAAGTTCCATCGATTCCTTGTTGTCCATACTCTCCGTCCTCAACAGGTGAAAGGTCGTACTTAAGTCCGAGCATCTGGCAGATCCTGTCTAGCAGGTCCACTACGTAACCATCGTAACGAACACTTTGGCCACCGTGATGTGGCATGACGTAAGGTTCCACCTAATCAGAGACCAGCATAATTAATAATAATATAATTAATAATAATAATAATAATAATAATATAATTAATATAATTAATAATAATATAATTATTATTAATATAGTTATTATGGTTATTATTTAATTTGATCATGTTGTAATTTTTATTGGGTGTCATGAAAAACAATTTTTGATGACGTGTGACTCCACTTGATTGGGCTTTATTCTCTTTTATACTCTATATAATATATATTATATATTATATATATTATATATATTATATATTATATATATTATATATATTATATATTATATTATATATATTATATATTATATATATTATATTATATATATTATATATTATATATATTATATTATATATATTATATATATTATACATTATATTTTATACTCTTATTTAACCTCTCGGATCAAGCGATTAGAAAGCCTCATTTCACAGATTCAAAACCAGTACAAATAATGCACACATCACCTCGTGTATCTGATACACCCGATACATGTGATACAACTGATACAACTGATACAACTGATACAACTGATACAACTGATACAACTGATACAACTGATGCATCCGATACAACTGATACAACTGATACATCCGATACAACTGATACAACTGATACATCCGATACAACTGATACAACTGATAAATCCAGTCATGCATGGAACGAAACACATAACTCATTCGAATAGGAAATGCAAAGCAGTGACATAGCACGTTATATTTTACATGCTTCACTGAGCTGTTATTCCAGCGAAATGAATTCCCTCTGATTCACATTTCAATAAATTTCGAAAATAATGTTCCCATAAATGTTATTTAATATAAAATTAAATTATTTAATATAAAATTAAATTATTTAATATAAAATTAAATTATTTAATATAAAATTAAATTATTTAATATAAAATTAAATTTCTCATTGCTAGTCATATTTTGACNAATTAAATTATTTAATATAAAATTAAATTATTTAATTTAAAATTAAATTATTTAATATAAAATTAATTTCTCATGCTGCAGTTATTTGCAGGAATCACCGAGTTTATAGCGAAATATCGAAGTTTTAATCCAAAAATTAATTCTTTGTTGATGTTTATCAATTCGACGAATTAAAACATGTTGGTGGAATCATTATCAATATATTAACGTGCATGATCAATTAAACACTAATTAGACTATTATAATAATATTATATAATAATATAATAACTATTATTATTGTTTATTTTTTATTGTTTATATTGTTATTATTTATTGTTTATATTATAATAATATTATAATATATTAATAATATTATTAATATATAATATAATATAATATAATAATAATATAATATAATAATATAATATAATATAATATAATATAATATAATAATAATATTATAATATAATATTATTATAATATATTAATAATATTATTATTACTATAATAATAATGTTAATATTAATAATTAAAATTAATATTAAATTAATTAAAATAATATTATAATATAATAACATTAATAAAATAATATTATTATGATATTGTTATGATATTATTATTATATTATTAATATTATTAATATAATTAATAATATAATTAATAATATTCTTATATAATAATCATAATAATATTATAATATTATGTAATATTATGAATAATATGAATAATATTATGAATAATAAATATGAATAATATTATTATGATATTATTATTGTTGTATCCTTACTTTTATATTATTATTAAATTATTATATTCTTATATAATAATTATAATTGTAATTAATAATAACATTATTATTATTATTATATTTAATATTAATATTTTTCTCACCACCAGTATCATTTGAACAACGATCTCCATGTAATGAAATTTGAGTGACTTCATTGGATGCAAAATGATGAGGACAGTGACAAGTTCATTTTTAAGATGAGGAGACGTCTGACTAATTGGATGGATGGAATAATTGGATCACGGATGGATGGGTGGGTGGATGAGTGAAGTGATAGGTGGATGCGTGAATTGACGAGTGGATTGGTGAGTGGATTGGTGAGTGAATTGATGAGTGAATTGATGAGTGGATTGACGGATGGATGAGTGAATTGATGAGTGGATTGATTGATGGATGAGTGGATTGGTGAGTGAATTGATGAGTGAGGACTCGTGGAAAAAGAACGAAGAGCTGAATGGATTGTGGCAATCATGTGACATTAATTCGCATTACTCGCCCTAAATGTCATCTTCGAGTCACGTGGGTGCAGCGATAAAAAATATTGGGAGGAAGGAGCAATATGAAAGTCTGGAAATTCCCGTAGCCGTTTAAAGCCAGGAATCCCGCGAGGATTTGGCATTCTTATTTTCGTTTTCCATCGAAATTCATCTCAAAGTTGAAGAAAGAAATATTGTCTTCAAAAATTATAACAGATATTATTAATAATATGATGGATATTGTAACTACGAGAAGATAAGATGGCGGGCACTATCAATAATATGGGTGTTATTACTGATTTAAAATGTTTCATCAATTAATTTTACAAATTATTATTTAACAATTTCGTAATTTTTAAAATATTAATTTTTATCAAACAAATGACATGTTAGATTTTGTCGAAGGCTTTCTCAAGGTCTGTGTAAGTAACATCCACTGCACTGCTTGAGTCAACAACTTCAACAACTTCAACATCTTCAACAACTTCAACAGCTTCAACAGCTTCAACAACTTCAACATCTTCAATAGCTTCAACAACTTCAACAGCTTCAACATCTTCAACAACTTCAACAACTTCAGTTACAACATCCAGAAACATCAGAAGCTTCAATGTCGAAGATCTTGAAGGCAGGAACTCAAACTATTCTTGCACGAACAAGTTGTGCTGAAGGAAATAATTCAGAATATGATCTTTAATAATTGATTCAAGGATCTTAGAGCAGACTGATGTCATAGAACAGGTCTCTAGTTTTCTGCTTTGTCCTTATGAGTCTTATGCGAGGTCCACAGAGGTTCTTAAACCACAAAACCTGTTTTCCAATCTCTCAACACCTCTCCACTCTCAACAGAATTACTGAATATTTTTCTATTTTAAAATATTCACAACGTAGTATTTATTATTTATATTTACATAATAAGATAGTCATGACATAACATTTGAAATATATAATTACATCTTCAAATTGTCCTAATAACTAACAACAATAACAATAATAATAATAATAATAATAATAACAATAATAAATGCATTACATAAATATGTTGTTGTTGTTGTTGGCATTATAATATGGCAAGCGACAGGCAGAGAGTGAGTGAAAGGAGTGACTTATGTCTCGAGGAGTCCAACAATGGCTTGGAATCTGGCGCCTTCAAAGATCGCTATGACGTCACGTAGGAACGTTTAACCAACCTTCTTTACGACTTGTGCCTTCCAGCATCTTTTGATTTATAAATAGAAACATTCCCTCACAATTCTTACTCACAATGACGTCATCACGTCTCCCAATATTTCTCTTCTGCTTCTTCTTGCTTCGTCGTCGCGGTCACTTGTGTTCATCTTCATTCTTGCTGATGTGACTCTCCTTTGTTGCTGATGTGACTCTCCTTTGTTGCTGATGTGACTCTCCTTTGTTGCTGATGTGACTCTCCTTTGTTGCTGATGTGACTCTCCTTTGTTGCTGAT
>MPNW01000494.1:79995-91809 GCA_011800805.1 Hirudo medicinalis
ATGTGACTCTCCTTTGTTGTTGATGTGACTCTCCTTTGTTGCTGATGTGACTCTCCTTTGTTGCTGATGTGACTCTCCTTTGTTGCTGATGTGACTCTCCTTTACTCGTTTGCAAGTAGCGGATGCGTAGTTTATTGTTTATTAATTTTAATTAATTTATAGTTCGTTACTTTATTAAGAATTTATATTTTCATAATAATAAAGTTAAAATATTGCTGTAATAATAGACGTTTTTGTTTAAGACTCCAAAATTAGGACCTTTACTAATCACAAGTGAGAACTGCTCACTGAAAGAGGGAGAATCAGAAATAAATTGTTTCAGAAAATCAGCGGACATCCAGTAATTGGACCAGAACAAGTATTTCAGGAGAGGAAATTAAGACAAGCAGGCACAAAATGTCAGGAATGCATGGATTGAAGTGGCATTCCTTGGATGCATGGATTGAAGTGGCATTCCTTGGATGCATGGATTGAAGTTGCATTCCTTGGATGCATGGATTGAAGTTGCATTCTTTGGATGCATGGATTGAAGTGGCAGTCTTTGGAGGCAATCGCGTCAAACGCGATGTTTGCCGTGTACATCACTGAAATCTAATTTGTTCTGAAGGATGGCACCACATGAACCCTGCTGGACACGAGCTCTTAAATTCTCTGAAACATCCTTGAGACAATTCAACTTGCTCTTCGTGGATGAAGTTGCCTGATGAAACTATTAAATTATTGCTGGAATTTCAATCTCTGTTGTTCTTGCCATTGGTGCTGTTGGTGATGAAGATGATGATGATGACGACGACGACGACGACGATGATGATGATGATGATGATAGTGATGAGGATAAGGAGGAAGAAGAGGAGGAGGTGGAAGAGGATTTTTAAATTAATGGATGGTCTGCTTAAAGTGAAATGATTTAAAATGTTCGTGGCTTCAGGCAAACGCATTCAGGCTGCTTTTATTTGTTTTTTAAGGAAAATTCATTTATTACATCCCATGAATTACATTTATTTCATTCCATAATTTCATTAATTACATTCCATAATTACATTTCTTACATTCCATAATTACATTTATTACATTTCTTACATTCCATAATTACAAGCTCTCACTTGAAAGTGAAAAATAGGAAAAACAGGAAAAACATGTTTGAGAAGTCAGGAAACGACGTTGTTTGAAAAGAAACCCATTCCCGGAGCAGTTGATTGGCCGCTAAAAATACTAAAGATATTCGTGAAATAAAATTATGATGAGGTTGCCACACCCAGGATGCATGTGTTGAGGACCTGCGCAAGTTTTTATGCAAAACAAAGAAAATTAAGGAATAATTCACAATATCAACAAAGTGCTTGTTTGAGACGAACATGGACGTGGAGAATGCTTCCATCCGAAATGTGCAGCAACTTGAAAAATGAGTATTTAATTCCGACAATAAATCATTCAACCCTTTCATCATCATCATGTCGTCATCATCATCAGAACTCAATCATCGTCATCATCTTAGTCATCAGCGGGACTTAATCATCGAAAGCATCATCATCGTCATCTATAGTCATTGCCTGACAAGAATTGGGAATTCATACATCATCGAAATAAATGTGAACATAAATTATGTATTTATGCAAATAAGCACATAATATGCGCACAAGAAGTTCGTTGCAGTCCTCATTTTAAACAGAAAGTTGAAGAGAAGATCTTATTTGCAAATGGGTTCAATAATAATAATAATAATAATAATGATAATGATAATGATAATGATGATGATGATGATGATAATGATGATGATAATAATAATAATAATAACAATAATAATAATAATAATAATAATAACATTAATATTGACGCAAATTTTTAAATAATCGCTCAATTGAAAGGTCTGTAAGAGCTGCTCCTTACATTCGATATAAAATCCGTCTCAAAGCATATTGAAGCAAGTTTGAGCTTAAAACGAAACTTGAAACTTCTTTTTGCTCGGAGGAAATTTGAAGTCGAAACTAATGTTTATTATGACTAATGTTTATTATGATTAATGTTTATTATGACTAATGTTTATTATGATTAATGTTTATTATGACTAATGTTTATTATGCCGGCACCGAGAAACAAGAAAAAGGCCTCAAATGAAAGAAATTCAGTGGTCGAACTGCTCGACCTTCGTTCAAGCTTTGTGTTGTTTGGAAGAAAATNGACATGTTCAGAATGGGGAGAAAATGGATAAAGAACCAAGACCAAGACCAGTTTTGCTTCAATTTAATAGTCAGATATCTCAATCTGGAAAATAATTCTAAACTGAAAAACAGTGAAGTATTCAAAATGGTTATTCTCAGTCAAGATTTATCAAAGGAGGACAGAGGAGAATGCAAACATTTGTTGCTTCAAACACAAAAGGATCTCAATTCATATGCAAATTTTAACAAATCACCATCATCATCGTCGTCGTCATCGTCTTCGTTATCATCATCTTCATCACCATCACCATCGTAGTCGTCATCATCACCATCATCATCGTAGTCGTCGTCATCGTCGTCGTCGTCATCACCACCATCACCATCACCACCACCATCATCATCATCATCATTTAATTGTTCAATAAGAATTTATAAATTAAGCAATTTATAAAAAGCCGATAAAATCACTCAAGCGGCAAATCTTTTGAAAATCTTTTTGAAATCGTTTCAAATCTCTGCAGAACGTCAAACGCAGGTTCTTTGGAAAGAAATCCAAGAAGTGTTTGAAAGAATTACATTTTAACTTTCGAATAATTGCAAACAACGTTGTTGTTGTTGAACAAATAATAATAATAATAATAATAATAATAATATATTTATTTATTTATTTATAGAGTGCCACAAGCGTAAGCGTCAAATGTTGTTGTTGTTGTTGTTGTTGCTAAAAATGTTTAATAATTAGCTATTCGTCCTGAATGTTATTGTTATTTAACAAGTAATGGAAGAAAAGCAGGAGAGCAAAAGAACACCAGGTGAGTGAACGGGTATCCTGAGGTGGAAATGGGAAGGAAATTGAATTCTAACAATGAGTCAGTTGCCAGGCCAATCAGCAATGAAGAAAAGTTCACTTCTTCGGTGAATGGAATGGAAAGGATGATGGTGATGATGACTACGCCACGACGACGACGACGACAACGACGATGATGATAATGATGATGATGATGACAGCAGTAATGGTGATGATATCCTGGAGATATAAATCTAATTAATGGATCAATTACCTTCAATTATGAGGTGGAAATGAAGGGAGAAATGAAACTGATGAGATGTGCCTGCAGTTGAAAGGTGTTCGAGTGCTTCTTGGAAACCTCTTTCATCCTCCGTTGAAAGTTTATTTCGAATTAATTCCTTTCCTTGTAATTTCCAGTTGTTGATGTTGTAATGTGATAACAATGCGTAATAATAACAGGCAGTAATGACATTACTGGTCAATAAGGAAATGTAATAACGGATGAATCAGAATTTCAATTTAGCGATGCACTATTTCCAGAAATAAAAATTAAAACAATTTTGTAAATTATTAGAAGAAATTGAAGCGATACTAAAATTAAATTCTGAGCAAATTCGGGAATAAATATTGTTGCATTTGGTGTAAAAATTATCCTTCATTCACTCAGTAAATCATCTGTAACCTCAATTATCGCCCGCATAGGATTGCGATACTTGGATCTGTCCAGCGTTTCCTTTGTTTACTCAGCACATCATTATCATCATCATCGTCATCAACATTACCATAATCGTCATTATCATCATCCCTATGCCATCAACTAATATGCTCGGAGCATAGAAATGAAATTCAGTGCATATCAGATATTTTTTAGTCTTTGGAGTCTAAGAGGATTACGGAGGAAATTAATTTGGAATTTGATGTTTATTCATGGGATGATTATGCAATCTTATTATATCCTTTATTTGTAAATATTATTGAAACAAATCTTAGATTTCATTGGTTTTTATTATTTTTATTACTTTTATTTCCGACCAAAACAATCTCAAACATGCAATCAAATAAAATTTAACAACATCCAAATATTTCAAGACCCAAACTTGACTCGATATCTCCAAGCGACTTGAATATTATTATTATTTTATTATTGTTATTATGATGATGATGATTATTATTATTATTATTATTATTATTGTTATTATTATTAGTATTATATCTTTTTAGAAATTATTAAAAAAATTAAAATATTTACTTTATTTTAAATGTTAAAGTTCTGATATATTATCCTTATCATGATCTCAAGTGTTAAATATCCTACCATTGAAATACAAGGAAATAGGGAATTTATTTGCAAACGAATTAATAAATAATAAATTTTAAATAATAATTAATAATTATTAAATAATAAATAATAAATTTTAAATAATAATTAATAATTATTAAATAATAAATAATAAATTAATTTCTCTCACAATTCAACATGAAATTCTCAGCTTACGACATCAAACAAAAAGGGCGACCGAATCTCGTGTTTTAATGGAAATTGTTGCCATGGAAATTGTTGCCATGGAAACCTCGGAATAAATTATCGACGTCACGTGACGTGGAATGAAAGCTACTCAAGAAAACATTCAAACCTTTCCATCTATCGATTACATGGTCACCATGACAACGGGTTCAAACAAGTTAAAAACAAGTTAAACAACTAAAACTCACTGACCATGACCGTAGTGACCTTCAGACTAACATCTTGACCCTTCGCCGACTGACACAGGATGAGAGCTTCAAATAATTACGTGAAACATTAAATAAAATCATTTTGAATAATTATGAAATATGAGTAATTTTGAATAATTATGAAATATGAGTAATTTTGAATAATTATGAAATATGCGTAATTTTGAATAATTATGAAATATGAGTAATTTTGAATAATTATGAAATATGAGTAATTTTGAATAATTATGAAATTGCCAATAATATTTAACGAACTCCCTCCTTGCACTTGGCATAATAACATCAATTTTGCTCTCGGGGGTTGCGTGAAAAAGCAGTAAAAGCTTTGAACCCTCGAAGTGCGCCGGTGGTGTTGGCTTGAAATGTTCTGATAACATCCGGTAGCAGACCATCGACTTCGTCGTCCTCCTCATCCTCATACCGTATTGACACTAGGAAACGACAGAGAGATTTTTGGCCGGAGAACAAAATACTTGTTTAGAGATGGAATCTTCTGACGATCGACAGCGTAACATTCTGCTTTTGTTCAACTCCTTGAAACTATTACAATGCCGCCATGGAATTCAGTGATGGAGTTATTTTGCTGTAATTCCATCATTTCAAGCCTCATTTCTTACATTATTAAGAAATTTTATAAACATTTGCAAATATAAAACTTGTGTTTATTACTCTTTCGTTATCTATCTTAAAATATATGAAACTATCTTTGGCTATCTATCTCAATCAAAGTCCAAGAAAATTTGCAGACTTTTGGTGGGACGCAGTCTGTGAAGATGATACTTTGGCAATAATTGCAGGAGCAGACACGTCATTTGGACACCCCCCCCCCTGACTTTAGGTTAGAAGCAACAAAATGTCATCTCTTCAAGTTGTGCAAGGGTTTTTCTCCCGGAAAAAAGCTGAAAGGACGTCCCGAGCAGGAGTATCCCTGAATGCATCTGAGGAGGCAGAGAGGGAAATAGAGTCTCGGATGACCCTCTTTTCTTCTGAAAGGTGTGCCGGAATGAGCTGTCAGCTTTGACAAAGCTGACCTGAGTGTATTTAAGACCACCTCCGAGCTCAAATGACAGTCTGGTCGTTTGTCCAAATCATCTCAGTTATGCAACGGACTTTAATCAAATAAATAAATAAATAAATCAAGGGATAGTGAAAGGGAGTTCAAAATGGCGAGGTGCGTTCGGAAGGACAGGGTGAGACTTTTGCCAAATAATTTAGAATCATTACTGTTTCTTTAGTAACGTTGTCCAGGTACCTGGTGATTTTATTCCATGAAATGACAGAATTTAAGATAACTTGGATTCTGATGTGGAATGAAAGTGTTGACATCACACATGATTTTAATTCTAAATTTGTCGATTCCTGATTGAAACCACCTGAATTTCAAGATTATTAGACGGGAAAATACAAAAATGATTCCTCCGATCCGTCAACAATCTATTGAATGGAATGCATGCGTAATTCAGTTTGGTCTCAAGCTGTCCGCTCCATATGGACTGCTTACGAATGCACCGCAAGACACCAATAAATGAGATTTGCACGACCTTCATAATCCATTATCTTCAGTCGCAAAACAATCAAATGTTCTTTAGGATTGTTCTTCTTTAACAACAATTTCAATCAACAATGGAAATGAAATGCGATTGAAACATTAGCGGTTGACTTCAATTCAACATTCGAAAATTAGAAAAAATATGTTTAAATTATGAATAAAATATTTTATTTTTTATTATTATTTTATTTGGTCGAAACAAATTTCAGGGTCATCTTATGACCTCTTATGCAAATTTGTGTAATGATTACAATGATTACAGGTGCCTGCGAGAACAGAGTGCAACGATACAGAGTAACAAAGTTATGCGATCACTTAGTTAAGAGGTAATTATTGAGGTCAATGACTGAACGGCAGGATTTGAAACAAGATAATGTTGTGGAGTTAATNTGGCGTAAACGAAGGTTATGACCACGAGTACTAGAGATAAGAAATGAAGGGAATTCCGGAATTGTGCGTTGAACAAAACCGTGAACTATTTTGTAGCAGAGTCATAGGTCGTTGACAAGGCGTCGATGTTCAAGGGTTTTAGGCCCTAGTAGTTGTAATCTGCTATGGTAAGACAGTGCTCTGAAACCGGGAATGGCTCCTGTGAAATATTTTTGGGCGCGTTCCATTTTCAATACGAGCTGCTTGCTATGTTGAAATTATGAATAAAACCAAGATGAAGCACACGAAGGCACATTGAATTTGCACAACAAATTTGCTTTTAATTTGAGAAAATCCGAATTGATGATATTCTGAAATTAAATACGAATAATAATATTATTAATAACATTGTGAATTATTTATAGAGACACGAAATACATTAAAACGTAAAGAGATTGATTATTTCATATTTCTTACAAATTATCGCTTAATTGTTAACGAACATGGTTCGTGAGATTCCTTCAACCATGAAATGTGATCATCAAAACGAAAGTGGATATGAATAACACTAATGGTGACATTGCAATGTTGGTGACGTTGAATAAGTATCTCTGATGGTGACACTGCAATGTTGTTGTAATGTCACCAAACAAAATTACATTGATACTATGGTCTTGCGTTCTAATACGACGGCTTTTATAAAGGTGACATTTTGTGTCTGTAATGATAATGTGATGACGTCGTAATGTGATAATGACATCACCTGACATCGATAATGACAGCAGAGTCTCTTAAGCAGGGGAGAAAAAGCATTTTTCAAAATCAACAAGCGATATTGTTCGGGACAGGTCATCTTTTTCGCTTTCTCTGGGTTCGCAGTTTGCATGAAGAATGAGGATGAATGATGAGGCACGACATCAATTTTTAAACACCAAAAGAAAGCATCCCGAAGAAAACAGGTCGGACGAATGACATTCAGTAACATTCTTTCCATAAGTTTAGTCGTTGCGCAGGTCATTAATTGAATTACAGTTTATTTATTTGCATTTATTTAGTTATTCAGATACTTTAAATGATTTAGATTGAATTGTTTGGCTTATTAAATGAAATGTTGGTTTTTAAGGAAAAGTGGAGCAAGGGAGATAAAGAGGTTCGCATTGGCAATATCTTCTTTTTCTTCTTCATCTTCTTCTTCTTCTTCTTCCTAGACACGAGTGTTTCTCGAGATATGGCGCTGTTTAGCGCTGCGTAGGAAGAAAACATGCATTGCCTATGTTACTGCCAGCATCATCATCATCATCATCATCATCACCACCATAACCATCATCATCATCATCATCACCACCACAACCATCATCATTATCATGGCAATAAATTTTGCAGCATTAGCACTCGCACCCAAAAATGATCGGAGCATTGCAAATACCTCCGCAATCATCATCAGCATCGGTTAACGAGTTGAGGAGATCCACGTCATTATCATAATCATCACCGCCGTCATCAATATCATCGTCGTCATCATCACCATCATCATCTAAGAGAACAAATGGAAAATTTATCGACTCATTACAAAGGAATAGGAAATTTATGGGAGTTGCATGGTTTTTCCACGGGTCACGTGAATATCTCTAGCTATTAATAGAACATGTTTTTGATGGAAAACCAGGTCATCCATCATCATCATCATCATCGCATGTCACGTCTCGATGAGTGATTCTTCAAATGTACAGAATTACCAGCATCCTTGAGGATCGCAAGTGTTCGAAGACACAATTTGTCTTCTTTTTTATTTCCAAAGCATTCCCAGTTCTGCTCGGTAGGTGGCAGAATAAAGGCAGAAGAAACGAAATTTTCAAACATCCGTCGCCATCAAAGAATCCGGAAGAAGCAATTTTTCAGGCATTCATCCATCAGCCGGTGACATCCTCCTGGAGACTTGAAATAAACAAAGCCGTGAATCTGCCAGCTGAAATATGAGCCCCAGATATTCGATTCCTCTGAAGAATTGACGCCAGAATGAATACGACAGGACTTTGCATCTCTCATCGTCCCCCTGCGAAGCACCCCAGGGTCAACTTCTCTATCTCAGAGCCTCCCGCCCATAAATCCACAGAATTTCAGCTCGAAACAGACCTCGTGGTGCCGGGCCTAATTGGGCTGGTGATTAAAAGCAAACTCTCCGCGACTCACAAGTAGGCAGCCGAGGATTCCAGGCAATGTTGTTTGAACTTTTCCATGCAAATGGAGCTCGAAAACATGACCAGAATGGTCGGGATTCCGCTTCCTGTTTGATCAACAAACCCCGTTGACATGGAAACGAGTATTGGCTCTAATTACTCATTACGTCTGATGGCGCTTCGGATGGAATTTAGCACTTAATCTCGATCGCACTCATCATAATCACCACAATCACCATCATCATCACCACCACCATCATCGTCGTCATCATAGTCATCACCATCATCATCACAATCATCACTCCGTTAGGACATTCCAGCTACTGGCGGAGATACTTATGACGTCATCACACGTGAAAGTTCAATCACAGAGTTCATTTGCTGCGATCCCTGACCCTAACCCTGACCCCACACTTTGGAGGAACCCTGACGTGCTGATGGATGGTGGACTGCTTATCTCCTCCTGATTAAATTCTATCTCCTCAACAGTCCGCTTAATTAGCTCCAAACCCAGCTTTCATTCGTGTTTTGTATTTTTTCTAATCCATCTTCCCTTCCATCCATCCGACCGTCCATCCATCTATCCATCCATCCATCCATCCATCCATCCATCCATCCATCCATCCATCCATCCATCCATCCATCTGTTCATTCGTCCATTCATCCATCGCATAATTCTGCACAACTGAAAAGGTCGACATGTTTGCAAGATTTATTTGGGGTTAAAACACGATCGGAGAAGAGGAATGAGGCAAAAAAGCAGCAAGTATTTCGCAGCAAAATGTGCGAAGGATCCGAGCTAATCCTACCATGCAAGTTCTCGCTTCATCAGCTGATGAGGTCAGTGGAGCATGAAGAAACTCAGAAGAGAACATTGTTGAGAATTTTCAACGTCGATAGGGGGCGAGACACAAAAACATTTTTTGATTTATGCTCCCCTCAAGCTGCTTTAGTTGAGTGTGACGCAGGAATATTTCAGAGGACTTAGCACGACACCAACAACAACAACAACAGCAACAACAACAACAGCAGCAACAACAACAACAACAACAACAACAACAATAATAACGATAATAATAACGATGATAATAATGATAATAATAATAATAATAAAATTTTAAAAATATAATTATATATACAATAAAATAACAATTTGAGATTGTTGAATTGTTATATCTTCAAATTCTTGTGAAATTCATTGCTAGAACTCTCAGACTCCTGTTATTGTCTTCAACAATTTGTCAATCGAAGAATATTTTAATGGAAAGATTTCGTTCAATTATTGCAACTCTCGAATAATTGTTGTTTTTACGAATATTTTCACGAAATCCTAATTCAAAATATTTCCTAGCGAACTGCTAAAAGAAGCGAGAAAAGGCCAATTTTCGTGGCAATTTCCAGAAAAACTGCGAAGAAATTCAAATTCTCCTTTATTCTCAGGAAAATCTCGTGTTCTTGGAGACTCCAGCAGCAGCAGCAAACGGCATTTCATCTTCAACATTCCAGCTTTATTTTCTCTGAGTTTATTCTTATTAGTTGCTTTAATAATGTTTAATGCTGCTTAAATATTCAGGATTTACTAAAAGCTTGTGAGATAAATTCGTGTAGGATGAAACAAAAAGCTGCCATTTGCGAGAATAACGAACCGATTGTAAGAGATTGAAATGATGATCTCGAGTGCTTGTTGGTGGAATTGATGAAATTCACGTTCGGATTATTTTAGAGCTGCTTTGTTGGTGACCTGCTTTGAAGAAACATTGAAGATTGAAGATTGAGGATTGAAGAGTTGGTTTTGAAAGTGGATGAAGAAGAGAAACGAATTTAAAGTGTGATTTGGAAATATAAAAGTCCTTGTTGACCTCAAACATACTGCAGTTTAGAGTTTATTACATAATATCAGTGTAATCGATCAACTATTTCATATTCATTAGCATCACTTCAACCTCAGCAAGTCATTATTTTGTAAAATTTTCTGCTGAGAAATTTTCCTTTTTCGTTGAAAATTGAAAGAGTTTTTAATGCAATTTATCCTCAGACGTTGAATTATTCATTTCAAGAAGAATTCATTTCTAAGGGAAAAATTGCTCTTTCAGTTAATTTTAACGCAGACATCCCTTCATTTTCTTCCTGGCGCCAAGTTACAGGGTAACATTAGGAGGACTGCCCCATTAAATCAGTCCACAGCCTACCTATTAATACATCCAGGGTGACTCACAAGCACGAGCAGCAGAACGATTGTCGTCGTGCGGATGAAGCGTTTGATGGATTGGAAAATAAATTCATTTTACTGATCGATCCAATGTTATGAGAGGACATCAATCCGACCAATCACTGATTGAACGGGGTCAAAGTGGAAGATCATTTGCTCTTGCATATTCATGAGGGGAATCTAAGTACGTCTCCAATTGACAATCCACTCCACTTCTACTCTGGAACGTGTACTGCATGAGGCTCCAGGATCGTTTTTTCAAGAGGTTCTAACACTTTATTCCCTGGGAATTCACTTCTCACTCCTCACTTTTCACTCCTTACTCCTCACTTTTCATTCATTACTCCTCACTCTTCACACTTCTTCCACTTTATAATCGTTCGATATTTATTTTAGGCTGCATTTTATATTTACTGACATGGGATGCTTTCTGACAATGTATGTTATTAATAACAATAAATAATATTCAAGCAGTTAGCTAGAAAGGTGATTGGTTCTTCTTGAAGTTTTCATTCAGCTGACGAACGAGGGATCCACTCAACCTCATTGAAGTGACGATCAAAGAGGGGATGATTGGTCACCTGCATGGAACATTTAAGTCACGTGCTGGATGAGTTATTTATAGAAAACATGGCCATGCGGAAAACTGATGCTTGTCCTGCAATAATCTCCTTCTCTCCACAGTGCTGTTTCTTTCGGTTTAATTACTATGATGATCTGATGATGATGATGATGATGATGATGATGATGATGATGATGATGATGATGATGGATGATGATGATGATGATGATGATGATGATGATGATGAATGGATGAGTGATGATGA
>MPNW01000495.1:7455-51059 GCA_011800805.1 Hirudo medicinalis
ATTATTATTATTATTATTATTATTATTATTATTATTATTATTATTATTAATGATTATTACGTGATTTTTTTAGCCGAACAAGTTATTTATTAATTATTAATTTTGTGATTCACATTTATTTCTTTTCCAATTGTTCATTCAATTTGAAATTATTATTTTAATCCGTGCACATTATCACATTGCTCTAGCAATTTTATCACAGTTATGTATTTTTAAGATATTACGATGTTATCCGATTACACACACTTCAAATATTGATCTCTTAAATGCTTATTCACGTAGAATATATTGTTCTCTGTAGAGCAATGACCTGACAGACGACATGGCACAACAAGAGGTTGAAAAGGTCGTCAGCGAGGAATTGGAACGCTGGCAGAAGGAGCCATTCGTCAAGAACAGAATCATCTGAAACTGAGAGCTTCAAGAAGAAAGTTTACAATGAATATTGACATTTTTTGGAACTCTCCAAATTGTTATAATTTTGAAAATTATATTTATTTACCTTAACTATCTTAAGGTAGTATCTTGACCGTTCTTGGGATAATCGCTGTGTAATTGTTGGAGCTCCTCTGACGCTGTGACATGAGGCGCTATATAAATAGAACTATTCCTTACAACAAAACGTTACCTTCTTAAGTATTGTCTCCTTTAGTCTAGATAGACTCGCATTGCCATGTTTTGATGGAATGTCTGACGGACTCTCCTTGAGTGGAAGACCTGTTGCATATGGAGTCATATTTTTCCTCCACTCCTGACTGCTTTGACGGACGTCATGCTAGTTGAAATCCTACACCCTTGTGGCAATCCATGACTCTTTCCTTTCAAAAGCATGACGTTATTTAAGGACGACCCCTAAGGATTGCATTGAATGGTTTCTATCTGTGGTAGTGGAATTAATTCATTTTTGCAACTATTTCATTTAATTCCACTTAACAGCAATAAATGTTTTAGAAGTTATGTCTATATTTTCGTAATTAAATTTGAATTTCAATCCTTAAAATGTTTAGCTTAGGGCATTGGCGTTCTTGAGGATATTGGAAAACGCATAATTTTTGGGAACTGTTTGCAAAAATAAAATTCTGCTAAATTTTTCTTGAGCTTTTGACAGGGAAAAATATTTTTCCGATAATCTCGAAGGTCCGAAAAATAAATTTCCAACAACTCTCCATCTTGAGTTAAGATTCAGTAAGCAAAACATGATTTCCAACTGGCCCCACACATTTTGCCATCATAATTAGTGATTATTTGTCTTAATTAATGTTTATTTACCTGAATGGACTTAAAGTTATCTCAGGTTGATCTCTTTATTGTCGCTTTCGCAATCAAGACTTCATCTCTCAAGCAAGAGGCCTGAAAATATGGCGCTATAAAAATTTATCTGTTCCTATTTTGATGATCGTGTTTCGCTTTGCAATCCTCACCAAGTTGAACGTTGCTTTCCGCGTGTCCATAATAAATAAATGAATGAATGAATGAATGAATGAATAAATAAAGCTCTCAGAAAGTAAAGCAACTTCAAGATTTCATTTGAAATGATTTTATTTGAAAAAATCATTCAACAAGATGACGAAATGTCATTTGGAGAGTCAATAAACTGCTCTCCTCGTTGTTTCAATCAACATTGTCGGTTGTCCAGGCATCAAGGATGAATGCCCCAACCACGGACTGCTGTGACTGTCATCACTGGTGCTGTCGTGCTGGTCGAAAAGCCTGCACAGTGCTGGTCCAGAGTCCGTTGAATACCTCTCGTCATCTCTTGTGCCGACGTCGTCTTGCACAAGAACAACGTTCGCTGAAGGAAGCCTGTTATCTGAACGTACCTGGTAGTAAAGCATCGTAATGAAGAAACTCTAATAACACATAAATTTGCCCAAAAAAGGTGATGAGTCCGATGATTGTTTTTCAGGACGTCGTTGACTCTGTGAAAGTAAATACTGTGTAAATGCTAAGAAAATATTATGTAAATATTATGCAAATATTATGTAAGTATTGGGAGAGTTTTAAATTTATTGGTGGATAAAACTGCTCAAAATAGTTGTAATCCTCACTTTCCAGGATCATAAAGTCTGAACTCCTGTGAGTCTGGATTGAAGTGTCCTTGAACCCTGATCTTCTCTTGTCAGAGAGACTTGAGAATAATTGAAAATTTGAATGATATATTTTTAAACTAATAAAATATTTTATGTATTGTTGACGTTACATTGCAAATCTTGTTAATTTACAATTGTACAGTTGTCACACTGTTAATAATAATTATAATTCTACAATTAATCATATTATTATTATTATTATTATTATTATTAAATATTTATGTAATGTAGAAATGAAGTTTTAAATTGTCCCTACATAAACATCTTCGTCGTTCGAAAATTTCAATGGAAAAAAAACTTCGTAGTACAACTGACTCATTCTAACCAGAAATATTCTCGTGTGGCCTACCTTTGTTTGAGCAGTCGCCCGACTTCATCCAAACAGAACCAGAGCCAGAAGTCACTCCATCACCTGGAAGGCTGTCGTCAAGGACGCTGAAATCTTCATCTTCTCCAAAATCAAATCCGACCTGATCCTCTCGATAAGGTCGGTCCAAAGTCCGGTGCCGGGTACGGTTGCCAAGGATACGGTTGCTGGTCGTGTCCACTGTTAGCATTACCAAATGATGGCGGTGATGACGATGATGATGATGATGATGATGATGATGATGATGATGATGATGATGCCGATGATGATGGCGATGATGACGACGATGAAGACTCACGTGTTCGAAGCTAAAGATGCAGCCACAAGAACAGACGGACCTGAAACAGCGCCATCTGCGAAAAAAGAAACATCGAAATTCATTCCGAACGAATTAACATCAATTCACCGGCCGAAATTATAAAATTTAACAATTAAAAAGCCTCACCATGGGGGGAGGTTTGTAGTGAAGAGTAACCCCGGGCTTTCGCCCGAGGCTACCCTCTCCTACTGCCTGCCAACGGTGTTTCCCTGGGGTTTATATAAGCGACCCCTGATTGGAAAGAGGCGTGGTCGAAGCGACACCTGGTGATCGATATTTCACACGTGGCTCTTCTGTGTAGTTGTCTGTAGTTGTGAGTGAATTGATCTCTTAACCTCCTACTTGTCGGAGCCATGTCTGCAACTTTCAGTTGCTGATGATGATGATGATGGTGGTGGTCGTTGTGGATGTGATTGTTGTAGTGATAGTAAGTGAAAATGATGCTGGCGCTAGCGCTGATGGTGATGACGACGACGACGATGTTGACGATGATCTTTGACGATGACGATGACGATGATGATGATGATGACGACGACGACTATGACATTGACGACGTTAATGTTGGCTACGATGACGACGAAGTTGATAATGATGCTGATAATGATAATGATCATCATGGTGATGATGATGACCACGAATAGTTGAATACACTTGCTTTTATCGTAGACATGAATCACCAATACTTAATTAGTTTTCCCTTCGATAGACTCCAGCTGCTAACACAATTTTACCTACTACTACTACTACTACTACTACTACTACTACTACTACTACTACTACTACTACTACTACTACTACTACTACTACTACTACTACTACTACTACTACTACTACTACTACTACTACTACTACTACNTTACTACTACTATACTACTACTACTACTACTACTACTACTACTACTACTACTACTACTACTACTACTACTAATAATAATAATAATAATAATAATAATAATAATAATAATATGTTCATAATATTAACTAATAATAATAACATTAGTGTAGTACTTGATGAATTTGATTTGTTAAGAACTTATGATTTCATCTATTTTGAAAACTGAGTACAAATACGCATCAGTGGTCCATCGAATCAGTTTGTGATTTGAAATAAAATATAATAAATATATAATTATGAATGCATTAATAATTCATAATTATACTCATAATTTAGACGGGCGCTCGGTTGAAATCGATAAAGTGGAATCAATTTCAACTTATTTTTGCACTCGACAATTTCACCTTCACCTTACACTTCACCTTGATCTCTCTTGACTGCCTAAATTATTAATTTAAAACAATGTCTCATTAAGAATGGTTTCTTTAAAACATATTTCAAGTCTCTAACAAATAACAGGTGATTTATCAACCACTAGATTAACGATTCTCAGGGAAGTTGCCGGATTTAGTCACGGTCGGGATGTGCCACTGCACAGGGGTCTCCACCAACCCCCAAGGCTTCCGGGCCTCCGCCATCACACTGCAGCAGGGCCTTCACCTGGGCAAATCCGGCACTGGACGCTGCTGAAATAAAATTCGTTGGGAGGTTTTTGTGTCAATACGTTAGAAAAAATCAGCTCTCTTTCAATTGCTTTAACTTTCAACTCAAATGTTTTTATTTATTTGGAAGATAAACACATGGCAGGATAACCAAAACAGAGAAAACCGTGAAAAAGTCGAAATTGGCAAATGGAGGATGCATTCATTCTCGAACAGGAATTGTTTGAAAGCTTGTAAGTAGCAACGAGTCAAGTTATCGAGAACGTGTTTTGGGTTTGAGAGGGTTTGGGGTTATGGTTAGTGGGGAACTTTTCCTCTTTAAAAATGTTGAATCGAGAGATAATAATAATGCATAAAGTTTTATTTTAGATATCCGTTTTGTAGATAAACAAAGGAATTTCGCAGTTTCGATTTTTCTCTTTTGCTAGCTACTACAATGGAAATTATTCGGACTTTGCATTTATGCTATGCAGACTCACTTTGGCATTTGCTTAGCCAAAGAAAATATTTTTTTTTATCAAATTAAATGTCCTTTTTTAAAATCTAATAATTTAACATCGTCATTTAATTTGAAAATATCAAAGCGGTAGGTTATTAGGTGGTTTGAAACTGGAATTTATCTGTCAATACGTTCACACCAACCAACCAACTGTAATAACTTGCAATAACTTCATTGAGAATAAGGTTTTTAAGAACAAAACAATGTCGCTCAATATTTTTAGTTTTGGAGTGATAACTATTCTGAGACAGAAAGTCGGAAAAATAAAAAGAAAAAGCAACATTATTTGTATGACTTGCTTAATAAAGTTTTGTAAGAGTTTTCATTAATTTATGTTAATTGATTGAAATTAATTAAAATCCTAGAATGAGAATGTTTAAAACCAACAGAATTGTTTCGGCTAATAATTCCAAGGTTGTCTAAACAAAGTGAAAACCATGGTTACAAAGGTCACAAAAAAAATTGTCCAACAAGCAGGTTATAGACATCATCTGTATGACTGATTTACGTTACGTTTTTACTAGTTACTTCATGTTGCATGTTAGATTTTGATGGATTAACTTATTGGATTCTTAAATTAACCAATTTAATATTAATCAAATTTATAAATTGCTATTAAAACTTTAAGATTTTAACAAAAATTGATTAATATTTCTTAGAAATAAGAAGTCATTTCATAAAACTGAGAAAAAGTCTAAACTTTCATTGAAACTGGAGTGCATTAAAACTATAACCCATAATTCTAATCTATCCCTTTTGAAATGAACTGTACATTTCAAAGGTCATTAAAGCACACGTACGCCAGAATATCATTAATATTCATAGACTATTCCCGTGTACCAAGGATTAGAAACTCCATGTGGATTAGACTTGCAAATGATTTCACTTTTAAACGCTTATCCACGTCGTTTTGACTAATGAAATTAGGTGTTTAAAATTAGTGGTTTGAATAAAAAAAGTGTCAGCTCTAAACAGGTAAAATAATTTGAGGCAACTAAACAGGTTCTGGCTGTGGAATGTGAGCCGTCAGCTATGGGCTGCCACTCCTCCTAGCTGACCTTGAACTGCTCTTAGCTTCGGCCGGTACACCTGAGGCGGGATTGTTCGTTCGAGCGAGTTGAACTTCATTTCACAATTCTCTTGTGCTTCGTTCTGACGGGTCTGACAATGGAAGAAATTGTTTCTCTGAAAGAGTTAGCGAAATTGGCTGCCAACTCCTACAAGGAAGCCTTTGGACACGAACCAGAATTTTGCGTTTTTGCACCTGGAAGAGTGAACCTAATTGGGGAGCACACAGACTACAACGACGGCTTCGTCTTTCCAATGGTGAGTTTTGAATTTTCCGGGAAGGTTTGTTCTAACGAGTGGAATGGCCAGGTGGAGCCATGAAAAGTAATGCTAGTTGTTTGCTGGAAAGTGAGCTTTAATTGCCCTTCAAGGGTTTTTTTTCTTGTCCTGACTTTTAGGAATAGGAATTAAGTAATTTAAATTGCAAATAAGGCTTTTTAGGAGCTAACTTGCATACATGACTGACAGGGCAAAGTTAAATAATGTTTGCTTGAGAGTTTTAAAATGTTTTAAGTTTGAAATTTTTCTGGCAGAGTTGCCAGGTTTTCTGAGCTTTGTTAGACTCTTAACTAAAAAGTTTGAAATATTCTAGAATGTTTCTAGAAAAATTCTAGAGGCTTGCTTAAGCACAGGAAGGGCTATATTTGCTGTAAAAATATAGTTAAGGAATGGTTTCAGCTTGAATTTTTCTCTTAACTTTTAGCATAGAGACCATAAATTTACCTTAAGTTCAAAATAACTAAAATTTTGCATAACATTTAAGCTCAGGTTGCTTAAACTTGTAAATTAATGGCCAAAATAACTGGAAAAATATTTGTAGCATTCATTTGTGCACGCAACAAGAAATTAAATCTAAATATTTCCTTTTTTGTAACTGGAAAACAACAGAATTTTTAAGTAATGGCTCAAGTTGGGCCTAAAATAATGGAAATGTTGTAGAATTTTACAACTGAACTGCATTGAAAATGTGGGCTTGTAAATAAGATAATTGTTGAGTTCAATACAGATATCTGTTACTTTATGAGCTTTAGGTTTCTTGAAAAGGCTAATTTTGTCATTTGTTTTAAATATTCAATTCATTCCTTGACAGGCATTGCCCCTGGTGTCCTGATAGTTGGCAGTAAGGCAAAAGACTCCGACAGCATCAGGGTTGCAACCATTTGTGCAGATGCAGACGACCCGAAGGAGGTCGAAATTCCTGTCTCTTCGTTGGCCGAACTGACTCCTGGTGCCCCAAAATGGGCCAACTACGTGAAGGGAGTCTTGGCTTTCCACCCGAAAAGAGGTTTTCTAGAGTGCCTTTCTCCCTTTGCTTTGATATTTATGACCAGTTTTTATTGTTTATGTAGTTATTTAATGCTTCCTAGGATAATGTTTCAATAAATTAGTCTAATCTTTACAGGATATTGACTTTAGGATTTTCTATTTAGTATTTTTGAGTTTTTGGTTTAGTGCTCATTTGAGCATTTTGAGAGTTTTATTTCAATTTGGACTAAAACCTTCTAGGAGCTTTGAATTGTACAAATGCAAATTAAGTACAATTAGTGAATATGTAAATCCACAGCGGCTAGCGATTATTTCAGACTCGGTGCCAGCATTCACTGCCATGATAGCATCCTCAGTGCCTTGTGGAAGTGGCCTTTCCAGCTCAGCGGCCCTTGAAACTGCCACCTTCACCTTCCTGGATGCTCTCTTGGATATCGAGAGAAGCACAGAGGAAGAGAAGAAGGAAAGGGCCTTCAAGTGCCAAAAGGCCGAGCACGAGTTTGCCGGAGTGCCCTGCGGAATCATGGACCAGCTGATTTCATCCATCGGGTTGGAGGACCATGCCATCCTCATTGACTGCAGGTTAGCCTGTCGCTTCCAGCACTCTTGACCTTTGCTTTTGAGTGCTTAAAGCACTTAGTGGCAGTTTCGTTGGGTTTTTCAAGTGATCCAATAAGTGATGAGAGTGGATCTCCAGACTCACAATCTGCAACATTCTTAACTGTGGTTTTGTGGAGCTGGCAAAATATTTTCTTCGAATTAATCTGGACATCATTTATTGTAATCGGGGATCTTAATTTAAATTAATTTGCAGGTCTCTGGAAGCGAAACCGATCCTCTTCGACAACCCCGAGCTGGCCATCCTGATCACAAACTCCAACGTGAAGCACGAGCTGAGCACTGGCGAATATGCCAACAGGAGACGAGAGTGCGAAAATGCAGCTGCCATCTTGGGCAAGAAGAAGCTCAGGGAGGGAACGACTGAGGATTTGAAACGTAAGCAATCGCTCGTAGCCGCTCGCTCGGTGATGATTCCGACCGGTTTGGAAGTCGACTTTCAATCATGCGTTTCTCGGATATTGACTTTTAAGACGATTTTAAATTATATTTAGGCATCATTAAATTTTAGTTTAACATCATCTCGTCTTATTGTCAAATTTATTTTCAACATTTATTCTGTCCTTATTGCAGAATCGAAAGAGTTGCTGGACGAGACCTGCCACAAGAGAGCCAGGCACGTCATCCTGGAGAACGAGAGATGCGAGGAGGCCTACGAGAGCCTCAAGAAGAAGGATTACAAGAAGTTCGGCAAGCTCATGAACCAGAGCCATGACTCTCTCAGGTTATCTTAGGCCGTGACTTCTGACAGACGCATTTGACACATTTTGACACGTTTTTACTGAAGGGTGTCATTCTTGTTGTCTCTAAATTAATAAGCTTGGCAATAAAGCACTTTGTTTTAGTTAGAGTTTATGAAAATATTGACAATTATCGATTCATATTGTAATTCATCCCAGTTAACTCCTTGTACTTTTCCTCAGGGATGACTATGAAGTCTCCTGCAAGGAGCTGGACCAGCTGGTTTCATTGGCACTGGAGAAGGAAGGAGTGTACGGGTCAAGGATGACAGGAGGTGGTTTTGGCGGATGCACGGTCACCCTGCTCGAGAAGAAGGATGTCACCGAAGTCATCGAGCACATTAAGGTCGGTTCGTCGTGGCTCTAAAGGTTTTTATCCGACAGCCCAGCTGCTACACTCGAGATTATTAAGATTACTTTGAAGTCAATCTATTAATTACTTAATTACTTAAGAACAGTAACTAAATGCAAATACTTCCTCGTATTTAATATCATTGATGTAATGTTACCGATTGCTAATGTTATACCGACCGACCGACCGACTGTTACCAATTTCCAGGACGGTTACTCTGGCAAGCCCACTTTCTACCTGTGCACGCCGTTTGCTGGGGCCGAGATTGTCAACCTGAAGGAACTTCTCAGCTGCTGAAACATCTACATCAAGAGACTTCTCAGATGGATGATTGGAACATTTTTTGATGGATAAATGAGGGACGGACGAATTTTTTTCTTTTCCAGATTTTGGACCAGCACTTTTCTGTTCGTTTACAATGTTGATCTGAGTATCACGCTCAGCTTTTGTTTGAATTTACTAGAACGTTTTTGTTCTCTGTGAAATAAATACAGCTGTCTAAATATACCGCAGTCTCTGTCTTGTAAATTCTACATTTCTATCAAATGGATTGCTTCCTGGGAACTTTGAGGATCTGAGCTTTGAGGGTTGGGTCTGGAACTAGGCTTACATTATGGATGGATTTAATGGTCTTACTCATTGGGTGATTGATTACGATTTGCCATGGATATGACATTTGATATGACAAGGCGAGGCAAACAAACATCAAGTCAGTTACTTGGATATAATTACAACAGAACATTCACATAAAGGAATCGTTTGCAAGCAATTAATGAACAAGAAAGTGATTGAGTAAGTCTGTTTAAGTATGAAATTGATGCATTTCTGGAGACCGCGTTTCTTGGGTTGATTCAATTCCGAGAATCCAGGTAAGGGGGATTGGGTTCTTCCACAGCTTCTGCAACATAGGACTTTACAGCATTGAAGAACTGAAAGAAAATGAAAGATCTCTCTTTAAACGTTTCAAATACTAAGTTTAAGATATGAACATGTTGTAAAATGTTACTTAGTAACTGTTTAGTTTAGCTGTTTACTTAGTAATTGTTAAGTAACAAGTAATTTTAAAACTGTTCCCTACTTTGGAATCCAGAAACTACTTAGGAGTGGAATTTTTAGAAATCATTCCACAGTGGACGTAGGTGAGCGAGTCATTTCCAGGTACTGCCTTCTCCTGCTGACAGTTGGCACAAGTTGAGGTGCTGCTTAACAAAGCCTCCCTTGTTAGCCAGCAGCCCTTTTTGATTTGAAATCATCGTCCTGCAGATGATTTATTTAAAATCATTTAAAACAAGCTCTGCACAATTCTTCGGGAGAGAGGGCTTACATCCAGAATGCATAAGTTCGTTTAGGGAGCGGCCACCGTGCGAACATGACATAAAATTATCATTTTCGACCAGACACCCAGTGATTGCCATCCAGCCTACTCTGGGCAAATGATATGAGATTGTCAAGCTTAAGTCATTCTTTTTGTGATTGTACCTAATAATCTAAGTCGCTATTTAAGCTTCTAAGATAAAGACCAAATAATTGCAGTTTGAACGCATAATCAGCCCCCAATCAGCGTAGAAAACACTAAAACTGCCAACTTCGGACTTCACGGCAAATCACGTAAACTACGCAAGTAACCCAAATTCATAAATTTCCTAGGTAGGGTCAATGTCTCGGAGTCACGACATGACATCGACGTCAAGAACCCACAAGAAGTTATAGCCTCGACTGCCCCTAAAGAATACTGGAGCCCAGAGTCCAACTGCATTAAGAAGTAACCCCATAACGGGTTTTCTTGAACTCTTCGCTCCACAGTGACCTTTGCCTCCCACCCTTAAATGCATTTTTGATGAAGTTTTATGGGACGATCCCTCAATATTTGATTTGGACTTTCCAGAAATAGATTTAGCCTACCATAAACGTAAATTTGTTAACGAATATTTAGTACGAGCTGAAGACGAAATTAAAATATAAATGCATTTCAGTAATAAAATCCATCTTGCCAATAAGATATCGGAGGCATGTCAAACAGGAAGGAAAGCCCCTCCCACAGAGGGCTTATCACCAAAATCAAAAGAAGCGCGACTGACCCAGGCAATCAACCTGGCACGCGAGCCAAGGATATCCAATCTAAGCGACAAGGACACCGACAAAGGGCTAAAACAAGCAAACCCCACGCTCGTTACTCAGTCTATTTGATTAATTCCAATCTTTTTCACCTAAAAGAATTCTATAACAAATTTGCAAGAAAACAAATCAGAGTCCAAATTGCTGAGGAATTGAAAAGTCGGGGAACCTCAATCCCGAAGGACGTCGAAAATGATTAAGTCCGTTACGCTTTCACTCTCTCCATCGTGGGCAAGGACGCAAGGACGGACGACCGTGGATATTAATGATGCGACCCCCTTCCCTCTCCCGAAGCTAGATTCTTTACTCAGGTGCATTTCACAACAATCACATTCATTTAGTTTTAATTTATTCCAATAAAAATTTTAAAATTACGTCAAAGATTATTAATCCGCCAATGATCGCCAACCATCCCACTCCAGCGCCTACACAGCGATTTCAGAGGCTGAGTTTAGCTGCTAAGTCATCCACGAGATCTAAGTCAACTTTTAAGCATAAAAAAGCCTAAACATTTCCTAATCAGATCGAATCTATATTTAAAAACGAAACTCGAAATCACTCCCATTGTTTACGTTCTCGTTTCTCCAACCGCTTATTGGTGCTAAGTTTTCGGCAAGCGTCAGAGGTCCGACGACCTACCTGTCCGGGTTAACAAATAAACAAAAGACAAAACCAAAACACCGGCTTCGTGGGTGTGCGAAGGATTCCCAAAACAAATCTCCAAATTTCTAGATGAAACTGATTTTTGGCTTTTTTTCTTAGCATCTTAATCACCTCTGCCAGTGCAGTCGTGGAGAAGATTTATCATTAAGAGGGATCTCAACAGCGACGCATTCACGAAGAGGTCATCGCAAAACACCATCGAAGAGATCTTTTCAACGATAACCCCAAAGTTGGCTGACTTTCGTCATTCATTAAATACCAATCATCTCAGACTCACATTAAGCTAGCTAGGTGTGCGGTCCGTTATAAAAATGACGTGGCAGAAAATATTCATTAAGCACAAACAACCTCACTCGACATTTCAAAGTTAAAATTTCACTTTTAAAAACTCCCAACTAACGCCGCTTTTCCAGATTTAGAATCTTAATTCACTTTTAATGCCACTGTTTTCAGGAGCAAACAAATCGAAACGCGCAAGCCAGAGTACAGGCCTTCCAGTCCGCACGAGTGGGTGATGTTTACCATTCCAGGTCCTTCTGTCGAATCTGAGAAGTACCGAAGTCCAGAAACCGTGTTTTTCCCATCTTTCGTGCTCCAAAATTAGTTTCCATTCATCATTTAATTCAAGAATTAGGTCACTATTTGCCGGGTCGATAAAGGTGCTGTTATAACGAGTATGCAACTTCCAAAAATAGTTTTGAACTCGTCAATAGTGCCATGATGTGCGCAACAGCCATCGCGATAACTAAACGACAGGGCCGGTGCTCCCGCAAAGGGGTTCGAGCAGGCGCCTCCAGGGTCGACCTCCTCCTCGCTGTCGGAGGGTTTTCGTGACGTTGCCATCTCACTATTAGCATCGTTGGATGAATTCAGAGGAAGGCCGTTGTTGTTGTTTCTCGGATGAGTTGATGAGAAGCAACGATTGTCTACTAATACGATTTGTCTACTAATACGATGGTGCACTTTGGTTTCGATCCAGAGGATCGAGAGATGAACAAACAGATCCGCTCTTTAGAATATGAGTTAAAAAGGACCAAATTCCAACCTTTTCAAACATCCACTGATTCGACATCATTTGAGAGCGCTTCAAAAGTACCCAAGCAAAATATAATATCGAAAGTCAAATCACGTCATAATAATAATTAATATAATAATCGTAAAATATATTAATTACATAATAATAATTATTATTATATTGTATGCGTTATTATGATCATATCATTAGACTATTTATTGCATCATAGCATTATCGTTTAAATGGTTCTAGTCATTCCTATTATTAATATCGCCAACATATTTTCTCATATTTTTAGACATGATATTCGTTCATTAGCAGGTAAAGCAGGTAAACATTTCTCCAATTACATGTAAAGAGCATTAAATTTTGTAAATTTGAAAAGTAGTAGTAAGAGTAATGAAATGCAATAGAAATAATCTCAGCTAAAAATCCACCTAAAGACTCGATATTACTGGTTCACCATGCGATTTGTTGTTGATCGTCAGTTAGTAACTTATAGCTACAAGAAAGTGAATAGAAAATTATGAGATCCATTGCAAACCAGTTTTGGTAATAATTTTTATACCAATTTTAAACCAATATTTATCTGCCTCAAGGCAGCGGTCTGACCGATGTCGATCAAGTCACCAACGAACCAAGAATTTCAATGAAAATCATTGAAAGACTCCTGGTAATTAGTGATTAGTCATCCTGGAATAATTAGAAAGAAAAATTATTTAAAAAAATAGGAACCTATGGATACCCCAGAAATGAATACCTTATAAAAAAAAATGGCATAGGCTCAGTGGTCGAATTGCTAAATCGATGAAATGCCCGACGGCAGCAGCTCGGAAGGAAATACCGAGAGAAGGCAGACGAGGGATCCTCGATCTCCTCGTAGAACAAAGGCAGGCTCCCTGTCCAAGATTTTTCTCCTTTTGTTCATGGTTTTCTTTCCAAAATTGCCCAAGGTTGAATCCCATTTAACGGTTCATTGCCATTTTTAGTCATTCCACGAAGGGCTTGTTTATTTACATTTTTTATTGCCATAAGAGGTGCCACTGACAACGATTTTGGGTCATCCGGTCTTTTGTTTGGCTAGAACCAGAAAGACATTGACGACATTAAAAACATCAGAGACAATGTCATACACTTTTGTTGCGCTAATGATATTCAAATGTTCATTTCATCATAACAACAACAATAATAATAATAACAACACAACAACAACAACAATAATAATACTTTAATAATAATAATAATAATAACAATAATAATTATAATAAACATCTACCTATTCTTAGTTCATAGATGAACATTTGAATGAATACATTGCACCACATAAGAAATTGATTGTAGGAAAAAATAATTGTTCATTTACAAGCATCAACCAGTAGATTTTGATGAGTAATGCAATAGCAATAACAATATCAATAACAACAACAACAATAATAATAATAATTATTATAATAATACATTTAATAATGACAATAATAATAATAATAATAATAATTTTAAGATTAAAAAAATGTCTATAAAATAGAAATGTTGGGACACCATTAGAAAAACAAACTGAATGGTACATGTTTAATACATTACATATAATTTTTATTAAACATAATTATTTTCATTGCAGACTTATTATTATTATTATTATTGCATTATTATTTATTTCCATTGGCTCCTGTGATGACTTTACCTCGACTTTTTTACAAATGCAATTTTCAAGCAAAATCAAGTCCTTATGTAATGAATATTTGAACTGAAGTTGATGTTTAAAATAATAATAATAATAATAATAATAATATTAATAATTACAATAACATCATTATTAAATATTATTACTGCTACTATTATTATTATTGCTATTAATATTATTATTATTACTGTTGTTGTTATTATTATTATTATTATTATTATTATTATTATTATTATTATTGGTGTTGTTATATTTTTGGTCGTGAAATTAAGCAGCATTAATTTTGAAAAGAATGTCTTATTCAAAATGTTGAAGTTAGAGATTTAATTCAATTAACAGCACACGAATTGATAACAATAAAAATCACCGGTAAACTTGTTCCGAGATTGTACCGGAACAAATTTCACACAGGTTAAGCCCAAAAAAAAAAACCATCAAAAAGGTGACAGCATTAATATTTCTTATTCAAACTCTGCATGCTCCTTTTTTGTTGTTGAGCCATCCATCCATCCATCCATCCCCTGCTCGAAGCACATCGTTCGAGCAACAGGGAATAGATCCGCGCCTCTGGATGGTATCCGTATCTCCTACGCGGCCTCCGTCTGGCAACCTTATCGACATCTGCTGTGATATTGTCGCTTCATGTCCGAGCGCTAGCATTAGCCGATCGACTAGATTTATTTTAACATAATAACTCCCATTAAAAATTAATTGCTTCTAATAATACAAATTATCTATTATTAGTCATTACAAATGGTTAATTAATATTAACATTTCATCACCTTTTATTAACAAGCACTCATTCAACCAAAAATTCAGTGCACAAAGGTCCAGTCGCCCCTTTTCTGGTTGTAATTAAGACTCATCACTATCATCACCATTGCTCCAGAACTATTAGGATGGTCAGTGTTAATACTGGCTATCGTAATCATCATCATCATCATCATCATCTTCATCATCATCATCATCATCACTCCCCATTATTAAAGGTTATCGTGTCCATCTCTTGTCCTACAAATTCAGCGGAAAATGTTTCAATGAAGGAATCATCATCTCGAGTTGTTATTAATATCGTTGCTGTTGTTCGTCTTGTTGTTATTATTAATATTATTATTATTGTTGTTGTTGTTTTTGGAAATTTACAATGAGCACGTGCGCACGCGTTCCGGTTTACTTCCTTATGTAAATTAAAAACCATAAGGTTGCATAAGGTTTTGATAATACTTAACATTGATAATGAATGATTGACAGTAGTCACATTAATGACATGAGCATAGTCATATTATAATCTTATATTAAATATAACAATTTAAATAACAATTAGTAAAATTAATAAATAATAATTAAGATTCATTTTCAATGACTTTATTCCGATCAACTCTACATCCAATAACACATTTACCGCTTTGATACCTTCTTGTGTCTGAATGCAAACTATGATTTCATGAAATTAAGTAAAAAATGATTTTAAAAAAGTAGGCAATAATAATAATAATAATAATAATAATAATAATAATAATAATGTAACAAATAATGAAATGTAGTAATAATTATTATTATTGTTATTTTAATTTAGTAATTGCATCAACAAATTGAAGGTTAGCAAATGAATTACTCAATGATATGAAAACCACGAAATCAATGAAAACAAAGGATTATAATAAAATAATAATAACAACAATAACATAGTTTTGGACAAAAAATATCAAATTAACTTTAAATTCACAACAAGAAGTTAATCCAAGTGAAAGGACGTTCATGTTTTTTAAACATTTCATTATTTATTAAACTAAAAACATTAATTAACTAAAAAAATAATAACAAGCAAGACCTCAATAACAATTACCAGTGTCTCCTTAAAGTAACAATCAGAATTTATATTACAACGCAATTTTAATTTCAAGCACGTTGATAAATCTCGGGAAAGAATCGAGAGAGCAAAGAGCGGTCCATCTGTCTATTACCGGTCAGAGTAAAGATGTCAATCTTGGCGGACAGTAAACGCGTCGCCCGTCGGCATTAAGCCCGAGGAATAGGGCCGATGGAGACCGGCGCTAACCACTTTTAATGGACTTTACGAGGCAAACACTTTCCTACGGTTCCGACCTTCCGACGCCACCAGGGGGGAATCCTTCCCGGCCTCCCGAGGATAGGAACACGAGATTGGAATAAATCAACGGGCCACTATCCCTCCGTCCGGCCTAGGTTCCTCGTACGGAAGTTCTTTCGGGACCTAACCGGAGCTTATGTCCCTTTGAATGAGATTGCCGAGCTCGGCAGGAGTAAAGCAGAGTTAGAGGGCGTGTTTTGTTTTAGGAAACTGTGTCAAGCATTCCTTAACTTTTAATTATGAACCTGCTTAAGTGCTGTTGCAATGACTCTGCATTAGCCGTGACATCGTGCATTACAACTAAGCTTTATGTAATTACGTTAACAGAAACCGATGAAAATAAACCAATAAATAAAGCAATGATAACAACAATAACGATATTAATAACAACAACAATAATAATAATAATGGCAACATAGAATGTGACATCACCGAGCAACTACTAACATTCGATAATAATAATTCATTGAAAGGTGGAAAGTCGACATCTGACATCCACGCCTCAAATCAGCTCGAATGCGCAGGGCTAAAAAATGAACTTCTTGCTAATTCCCAATGATTACTTAACTAATTAATTTGATAATGCCGACCGGACAACTACCATAAATTTAGAGATGTTCCAGTTACCAGTGATCATCATGTTAGTTATTAATGACACGTAATACTCAAAAGAAATGATCGGCAATGAAAATAACCTAAAACGGTTTGACGAGTTTACGGGGCCGGTCAAAAAATCGATTAACCAAGGCCTGCACTCCACTCCGAGCGTCCGCCATTTCCCGATCCAAAAAAACCGAGTCTCAGTTCGAGAAGGAATCTCACTCTTCCCCTTCCTTTTAGCTCACTTTCTCTCCTTCCAGCAAACAAAATAATAAAAATAAAAATAATGGCAGGGATCGTAATATCAACAGTGGTTGCGAATATTTTGAACGCATTAAAATCCTCTTGAAAAATAAGTACAAACAAATAAACACGAATGCACCATCCCCCCAACTGCCGATTGTTTCCGTTTCGACGGCGTTAACCGGACCAGAAATTAGTTTTGTTTTTAAGAAATGAATTCATAATCATAATTTATTACAAAATAGCAGTGGCACAGATTGTGCGAGTGTTTTTAAATACGTAAAGGGCCCTTTTTTGTCCGGGTTTAAATTCCACCCTAGGATGGACAAGGCAATAACTATGCCGTGTCAATTACGGAACTTGTTAGTGGAGATATTAAGCCTTTTTTTTTTATAAGGCCAATTTTTTTCCTTAAATCAAATGCATTATTAAATATTGTATAATTTTCTCCATGCCCCACGAATAAAAATCCTCGTTGGTCGGTGGGGTCGGCCTCCTTTTCCCCGGTTTACAAACGCACGGGATCGATCATAATATGATAACGTTACTGGCAATGGATATCAAAATTATCATTAAATATGATCATCGCATCAACATGCATGCACTGGCTAGCATCCACAGGAAGCCGACACCTATCTAACATAAGCACGATCCACACGTACGTGCAACTGGCACATTAATATTCGTAAGAAAACTCAAAAATTTGACACCGCAGTAAATAATAAAATCCGTAGAAATCCAGCCAATTAAAAATGGAGAAAATCCAACGGGAGCAGCTGAAGGCCCGTGACATACTAGTTCTATCGCAGCCGGCAAAGTATGGAGTGCGCCAGCTCCGGAGCCTTTTTAAGTCCGAGAGTCCGAGACTCGGGAGGCGTTCCAGTCCGACTGCCGGCCACTCCGAGAAGAAAAATTGGCACGATACCGAAAGAAAAGATCAAGATCGAGAAATGGGCTGCAAACCATCAACAGAGAAGGACCTCCAGATGGATTGCTGGGGCGAGGATTGGTTCAAAATGTTCAAGAAGGAGGAGAGCAGCGTTTTCGGGGGCTTCAAGAACATCGTGGAGGATGATCGTCGTAGGAACAGTCTGGGTCTGGGTGTGGCTTCTGCTTCTACTTCAGCTTCGGCCTCCTATGCTTCTGGGGGTCGCCAAGTTCCAGTTTCCAGGATAGCTTTGCTGGACGACTACGAGAAGGAGCTGCTCAGGTATTCCTGGTCCATGCTGACTCGGAAAAATAAGAATCTCGGAAAGCAGGTGATTTCTCGTTCGTTTTTCTTCTGCTCGAGCACACGTCCGGTGTGCTTTAATCGGCGGTTGACTGTGAGTCGACATTTATTTAGGGCTTGCCTAGAGCTCCGTAAGATATTTATTAAGGAATATCCGATGTGGTTGCAATTCGTATTTAATTAAGTAAAGGGAAATTAAGTAAATCTTATTTAATTAAGTAAAGGAAAATTAAGTAAAGTCTGGTGTAAATGGTGATGGTAACAAGAGTGTGGCACTAAAACTTGAAAACAACAATCAGAAAACATAAGATAAATGGAATAAAACCAAGAATCTAACAGAAGCTAACTGTAAATTATGTGCATTATTCAAAGTTAAATGAATTATTCTGAATGCTGACATTCCACACCAACTCAGACCATGCAAACTTTTATAAGTAAGAAATCTAATTAATTTAATTTAATTTAATTTAATCTAATCTAATTTAATTAAGAAAGTAAGAAATCTTCCAAGGCATTCAACTCTTGTGCAAGAATTAGTTTCAACTAACAACACGTTTACACAATTTCCGAGGAATAATTTTCGAGCATAACCACAATCGTTTAAGAAACACAGGAGCATGAAATCCCTAGCAATCCTATTGAGCATGTGTTTTTTTTCTTAACAAACACAAAACATCATAAGGAAGACTTAATTTATTAGGTCAAGGTGGACGATCCAGGACCACAAATCTAATTAAAAGCAATTAATTTCGTTCCAAGCAGTGCCGAGCCGTGGATCGATCTCCGGCTAATTTGCTTAAAAGAAGCGTCACATCCAAGGGGACGGAAGATTAAAATTTCCGGTCCCCACAATGGATGTCGGGCGACGCCAAATCTGGCGACCCGGAGAGCAAAACTCTGCTTTCTCACGAAAAGCAGGCAACACCTCGTCGCGTGTCGAGGGGACGTTACGGTCGCCGGCACTGCAGGCATTAAGGTTGCATTGATATTATTCCGAGCAAGGATGAATCAATCCAACGATGCCGGTCCCCGGTTGATACGAAAATAGAAATCTATTTATTGCCGTTGTTGTTGTCGTGGTTGTTGTTGTGGTTGATAATAAAACGGGCGCCGTCGGCATCGGGTGGTTCCTTGACAGGTCGACCCGATCAAAATATCTAGCAATGCTTTATAGCGCGACAGCTCGATAACGATCAAATGACCCGGCTAATAAGGTCTTTACAGGTTTTTCCAATAAATGAATCCACTGACGATGTAAATAATTTACTTAGATAATCTTTTGAAAGTATGTTCTCGTGAAACAGGTGTTCTTGAGAATTTTCGAGCTGCGTCCATCTGCCAAGGGAATGTTCCCTTTCAAGAATGCCGGCAGTGACAATCTCACCAAGCATCCTCTCTTCAGTGCTCATGGCAAGCGTTTCATTAGAGTCATAGCCTGCGTCGTAGAGAGACTGGACAGTCTGGAGGAGTGCCACACTCCACTGATCAACCTGGGGATCATGCATCTCAAGATCAAGGGCTTCCTGCCAGACTACTTTGATGTCTTCACCAGGGCCATCATAGACGTGTGGAGAGCTGAACTCAGGGAGCAGTACTTGGAGGACATGGATGGAGCCTGGCAGAAGGTCTTGGATTTCATAGTCATGAGACTCAAGGAAGGCTACGAGGCAGAGAAGATGAGAGCTGCCTATTTCGTGGAGTAGCGCTCCGGAGAGCTCCCTCGGGCGACTCTGCCGAGGACGGGACCTTTTAGAAGCCCTTTTCCTCTTTCGGTGTTGTGATTTGGTTTAGTGACGAGTAGTTTTTCGGTGTGCATCACATTAACATGCCAGCAGTTGTAACCTCGTGTGTGCACGCAATAGCATTGGAGTTCTTGGACGTAGTTATACAACGTAACCCGTATATCGATGTCATTTTCGAAGAAGTCATTTTGAAGCATTCACTTGGCTTTCCATTTTTTCCAGTCGACTCGACCCGGCACATGTGCCGAACGCGAGACGTGGATAAATCGGGGAGGGGAACTCCATCACGGAGTGATGGATCACGTGACTTCAGACGCTCCATGACTACCTGGCAGTAGATGGAAAAGGGAATGAAAGCACGCGGTGATGGAGTGCTTCTCGGCAGTTTTTCATTTAATGCGTTGAATCGATCGGCATTTGTGGAGATGCAAGCTCGGAATTGCCGATTGCCGCGGGAAATAAATACAAAAAAAACAATTTAAAAATCCAACTCGGATAAAAAAAAACTCGTATCACATTACGAACACATCTAAGGCATGTGTAGATATCTTGTGCCCTTACTAACAATGCAGCTATGGGTGTCCACGCCCCACCATTTAGCACCGAAATCAGGCAAAATCGATTATGCAGTCCACTGGACAAAGAGGAATGCACGTTGTCATTGCAACTGTCAGGGCACCAGCGCAACAATAATATCAGGAGACATCAAGAGTATTTATTACTTAGAAACAACAGCTTATGGTACAAAAAAAACTTGACCATCCCTGCATTGGTAGTAATAGTAATACCAAGACTAAGAGTGTTAATAATAATAATAATAATAATAATTAACCGGAACAATTATACTAAGGTGAATTATTTGCTCCATTCTTAGGTAATTCATTCATCAAAACGCCAGCACTTGGCATCTTCCTGTCAGTGGAATTGCATGAATTGTCAACGACAAAGTTGGACTGTTTTTTTTTAGAAACATCAATCTGAGACATTTCGGTTAAAGAAAAATAATTGAAACAATTTACTCACTTGTTGTAGGCAATGATGATGATGATGATGATGATGATTATGATGATAACAGTTTTTTTTTTATAAATTATCTTATCACATTAGAAACCTGAATGAGTAGCGTTAACCTCAGAAAATATCATCTCTAGCACATGTTACGTAGTTATGTAATTACGGATAACATTACATTGAACCTAGCATTTGTAATCAAAATCAATTGCAAATTACAAGACATGCCATGGATAAATTGTCGAGTTGCCTTGCATCACATTTTAGAACAGAACCTCATTTAGTCAATGCAAACATTACTACGCTACTACAAACATTACATTAATGACTTGGTCGTAGCTTAAGTTAAGTTCCAAAAACACCGGGCCTTGTACTTCTGAGCGACTTGGCACGTGGTAAGAGCACGGTCCTCCCGTTTTTCGGAAATGACAGCGGAGGTACTCCAAGACGACGATGGGCAGTGGTGATGAAACGATGATGATAATGACCGTTCTTGTGATGTTTTATTAAGCACCATTATATTGGCGACTGTGTTGATTGTTCAATGCAGGCACGTAAAAGCTGCTATTAAACGATTAGGTTACGATTTATCAATAATCATAACATAACCGATTGTCAAAAACAAAACATTGAAGAGACTCGGCAATTTCAACCAAAGAGGCTTTTCAGAAATGATTGAAGTTGAAACCTCGAAACTCGTAGAACAATCGATGATGGGACAGTAATGGGTGAAACAAACGGCAAACAAAAATGTAGACACTTCAAATAATAATACTAATTAATAATAACAATAACTATTATATTTACCGGCAATGACCGTATAATTAAATCAAAAAAAAAAAACATCACAATAAATTCCTGTCCGCAGATTATCGGCCATGCAGTTTTTATCACGTGCCATTTTTATTTTATCGGCAAATCCTCCATCGACTCCACCCCTGAGATTCAATCGGTCCTTCAACTTCGCCTGCCGAGGAAACTCTCACCTAATGGTTCCACTTAGAGGCTCAGGTTGTTTTCGTCGTTCTACCAACTCTGACGGGACCTCGACTTAAGCGGGGTGTCCGATGGCAAGGACGGCTAGAAGATCTAATGCATAATTTACATCGAGTTGTGAATTTCAAATCCCGTGCTTCTCGCAATCCTCCTCGGCTATTATTAAATACACTATGAAGGTCACGTAATAATTTCCACAATACTTCGAAACTATTTGAAGGTAGTTACTCGTCTAACAAGTACGTCATCGTTATTGTAAACTTCTAGACATCATTGTCGTTATTGTTATTGCAATTATTGTTAGTATTATTATAAATTATTTTATTATTATTACAATTGTTATGGGAATAAAGCATACAAGCACTTATAAATACATCAAATTAAATATAAAAATAATTCCACAGCATCTGCAAATCCAGGCTAATCAAACTGAACCACTCCTTCAAATGTCAACACGGCCATCCTTGGTGCATGCGACAACTTGTAGCGCTCGTGTGTGCAGCACAAACCGCCGACCTGCCCGAACTAATCGGTCGAAAAGGTTCTGTTGACGCATTGCACACAGGGCCTTTTCACGAGACAACTTCCAGAGGGCTGGATTGAATCCGAGACCTGTGGGCGTGAGACAGAACATGTGGATTTGCAAACGCGTAAACACTCAGAGGCTCGATTCACCCCACTCAGTCACTCTGACGTCCTGAGCCATCTCTAAACTAAACACCGAGAGGTCGAGTCGAGTCGAGTGCCAAAGTGCTAAAAGTTTGGAGATTCTTAAAATTCCCTTGGAAAAAAATATCAAAGATATCAAAAATTTGTTGCGCACAATTAGCATCCCTGGGATGCGTAGTGCACGGGTACCGTACCACGAACGTGCATTAACATTTGTGTCCCTAAAGGAACGAATCCATGTTAAGTAAGATTAATTAAGGCTTGTTTAAAATGCCTTATTACTCTCTGTTAAGCTGTGTTCAGAAAACATAGATAAATAGCACAACATGGAAAAAGAAGGAAGCAAAAAATTGGGTGGAAAGCAATTTCAAAGCGTCCAAATTGATCGACTTTCGACAAATGAATAAGATTTCGTTAAAAAAAAAACAACTGAGAAAATATTGGCTAAGTGGACTCGGTAACAGAACCAACGGGTTTGAAATGACAACGAATTCTAATAATTATAATAAGATTGACGATGCCTTGTAAACAATAATCATGAAATCAAAATAACATGTCACTAGAGTCAAACAACAATGTGAATAATGTTGAAAATAACTGACTATGGAAATTATAATAATAAAAATAACAATAACAACAACAATATCAACAATAATAATATGAATAAGTTATGATAATCAATTCAGCATAAACAATGACTTCATTTCCACAAACACAGATTCGACCAACCATGAATCAGAGGACGTCCTCTCCTTCTTTATTCCAGCCAAAATAGATGCAATTAAAAACAATTGGATGCAGGAGTCGGCTTAGGGATGCCATTGTCGGCCGTCAATTTAAGTGAACGAGTCTCCCTTCTGGAAGGACTCTTGACAGAACAGAAGAACCTCAAAACAAATCTATCTTCGTTGGAGACAAATTTTTGTATAGAAAAATAAAGAAGAGAAGGAATGAAACATGGAAAATCAGATTAATTAAAGGACTGATTTACAGAGAAATAACAACGACATAAAGAGGGCATAAAAGGCCTTTATACGTTTCAATGAAGATCACCAAGACACATAAAACTGTTTGACAGGATGTTATTAAATATCTTAAAGACACCAGGCTCGAAAGTGTATTTAAAAAATGAAGTCCACATGAAAGGTGAAAGTCTACGAAAGGTGTTTCAGAATCAGCGAGAGAGAGAGCTGCTTTGTTTCCATAGGCAACCGGATCCATCCACCTGGTCAGGCCGATGTCTCGAAAAATTACAAAGTTCTGATAATAATCCTTGAAATAATCAAACAATTTCAAATATTTTCACAAATACCTTCCTTAGTAAAATATGAGAACTTGAAAATAAGAATAATATAACACTGTTGTTGTTGTTGTTGTTGTTGTTGTAAGATCACCTTAATTACTTATTATTACCCAGATCCAGTCAGAAATTGAACCATAAATTATAAATTTTTATAGCAAGATCTTATGTTGCATTCCAAAATTGGCTGGGCAGAGGGCAAACTGGCATGCTGAATTTTGCTGCTTATGATGGAGATCATGAGACTATCTTTACATCATAATTATGAAAATCAAAAACATTCATACATTTATATTTATGCATATTATAATGTAATAATTAGGTTATTTTAAGTTCAATTTAATATTAGTAAATTTGTTAGAGTCTCATTTCATTTTTACAACATGAATAGAATTGCAATAATCAATAATTGACAAGAGATTATGTAAATAACATGAATAATAACTTACTTTTCACCATTAATTATTCAGTAATAAATCAACAAAAGATTTTCAATTCTACACTTTTTTCAAATTACTTATTTATTATTTATAATTGTTAAACCCTTAAATCACTATAATAAGGACCCTGAAAACCAAAAACTATTTGAAAAAATAGTTTTATTTTAGAAAAATGAAAACTTTTAGTAAATAAGCAATATTAAATAACGATTAATTGAATTCAAAAAATATAAAACATAAAAAAAAAGCTTTTAATTATATTCAATAAACACTGGGACCTCAATCTGTTCATCTTCGTGCACATAAATACATAAGGGGCATATAAACACACTTCTTTACTCGACTTTACTCCAAAAACAGGTGGAAGGCATGTCTAAGTCCCTCCGTGGTAATCCCAAGCTCCATCGCTCCATCGTCCCCTATCCATCGCAGCCTCCTCAAAAGCTGGAGCGCAATAATTTTCCTTAGGGCGGGCATTAGCGATTTCATTATCTCACCGATGCAAACCATGATTGAGAGCCTCCTAACTCCCTAAAACGTTGCAACAACCGATCCAAAAGGACCTCCCTCAAGATTCCGACGTCCGCAGTAAAAAACATCGGGCGGGCAGGAGGGATCGTCAGGAGCTTCAGTCTCTGGCCTTTCCCGACTTTGCCAACAATCACTTCCATCACCGTGTCATGTCATGTCGCCTTTGCCATTGCCTTCGTCCAGACACGGTCAAATCATCATCATCATCATCATCTCATTCGTCCTTGGCACTACACGGCACCGTTTGGTCATGGTTACGGTGTTTAAAATTATTAAATTGACAATAAATTAATGTTAAATAATAATAATTAATATAATAATAATATTAACAATAATAATAATAATAATAATTTTAGTGGTAAATTAATTACAAACAAGCTTTAATGTAACTGGGTTTGCATCCCGAGCTGCCGGCAAGCCGCGAGCATATCATCACGTGTCGAACATAATAAAGATGGCATTCTCAGTTCACAGGATTTTATTACAATTTAAGAAAAATGCTTGAGAGATTCGACTTGATTGCAACATCAAACTTAAAATAGACTCTCATCGTAAGGTGTTCATTGCTAAATCAGCTGAATGTCCCATTCACTCACATTCAATAACAGACGTCAACACCGTCACAACTACATCGACAATGATTACCATGATGATGGTGGCGAGTAAGATGGCCATGATGCTAATGTTAGTGTAATGGTGATGATGATGGTGGTGGTGATGATGACACAACTTCTAACTTTGAGTAGAGAATAATAAAATGAATGTCATGTCATTGGATGACTCTGCAATCCTTAAATTCGACGAACTCTTTTGGCTTCGGCATGATCGCCTGGTCCTTGGCTGTCCTTGGGCCCCTGTGCGAGGCCAGCTCCCATATTGGCAGGTGGGCGCAGGCCAAACAAATTCCCACCTGGCGGTCTCAAACCTTGTGGCGTATCAAATCGCATACCCTGCTGTGGTCTCTATATCGTAAGTTCAAAAGAACAACTTTCATGTAGATCAACGGTCACGAAATTGTCAGATTAATAGGTTTTAATGATAATTGCTATCAATTTCTGATGAAGTCGATAAAATTGTCAATAGTTACATTATCGTAATCAAAGTAATATAAAAGTAAAAGTTCCAGCAATTAGGTGACAAGAGGAAAATTTTAATAATCCATCCATGATTTTTTGGATTTTTGTCGATAGAGATTCATCATTTGCATTTTGTTGCTGGCACAATAAATCACCTCCTATTATATGCATGACAATGAGTCTCTTCACACAAATATCCAGTCGACAGACAAGCTAATTGATGTATTAATCAAAAATTCTAAAGTTGAAGAGATACATCGACTGGCACGTTTTTAAAAAGTACATTGTGAAGATTAAACTGTAAAGTAATTTTAAAGGAGGGAGAGATGAATTTAACGACGAAGTTTTTCTAAGCGTGCGTAATGATTTCTAATGGTTAATTCTGAGGTTTATGATTAGCTGCTGTGTTATAATTTTATAACACTCCTTCAGCTTTTACACATTGGTTAATTTAACCATCCCCTGAATATTTAACAAGTCCATTGAATACTAAGTAGGTGCTCTGAATATTAAATAGGTCGATCCGCAGAGCTTCGGGGATGCTCGATAATCCGAGCAAATCCTAAAAACCCGTGGAGGGGTCCGACAAAAGTCGGAGCCAATGTTTTCGAAAAGCCTAGTCGAAGGTCATTCCGTGAATTAACACAGAAAACGTTTCAAATGCATTTCCAAGGAAAGCCCTATAATTTGGTCAAGAGAATTTGTTCGAAGTAGCAAATTCATTCAGAATTAATATTTGAATGTTATTGTTATTATTATTATTATTATTATTATTACTGAAATTCTTCAATAAATCAATATACACTGAAGTTCATTGCTTTCTCAAAAGTGCCAATTACAGATCAGAATTACAGAATGTTAAAAATGCAATTATTCAAAGAATAATGTCAGGAGAATTGCGGCAAATCGTAACGTCGGAAGAATTTTTGGGTTCGGAAGCATCTCAATGTCAGCATTTCGAGCCATTTGAATCTTTAATAACTCGACAACTTAAATGGGGCAGCAGACTCCAACAAGTTGCAATCACTTCACAGACCTTATCCACATCATCTACAACCTCAATCTAATCACATGCAGCAAAACAATAACCTTAGCAACAACACTTTAAAAAATACCCACGAATCAAATATCATCGCCACAATGTCGAGCAATTTAAACTTACCATTGGCGTCGACGGGTCCATGAGCAAAGGTGGCGGGTGGCCCGCCCCGGCCATGGGCGGCCGAGGGAGTATCCCCATCCTCAAATTTCCAGGGTTGTTCATCCCGCCCAAGCCTGGAGGTCCTCCGAGATTGCCAAGAATGTTCAAGCCAGCCTTTGAAAGAAATGAGTTATTTAAATTTAAAAAAGTATGCAGGCTTCTAATTCCCCTGAGTGGTGTCAGAGTTGAGGACGAACGTTTGAAGAATTTGTTTAAATCAAGGAGACAAATATAAACAAAAGAACAAAATTCAAGAATAAACTGCAGGATCAAACCTGCAAACTGCCAAAAAAAAACTTCCCGACATGATGACGGATCAGCTATGAGAGGCAGATGTTTGAAAAAATTAACCGAGCACCTCGTCAGAGCCCCGAGTGACAAACATTAACTCAAAATTTATATCGAACAATAAATAAAATAAAAACGGATTTCAATGAGGGGGAGAATTTTAACAGTAAATTATTTGCCGCAACATGTCGACTGAATGCCCACAACCACTTGTCGTGCGATGATCGACATCGCTCGGCACCTGGGATTCCATTTGAGATGGAGTAAGACGAACAAATGTTTACAAATAACAAATCTTTACAAATGTTAGCAGCCATCAGTGGTTGTGAAGTCAAGTCGACGGCTCGTCGAGCAATAACTAATGGTATACATTCGGTCGAGGACTTAGACAGACAAGGTAAAATGCAAACAAATCTCAATCAAATAAAACAAATAACCACTCAACAGACCATTCTGACTCCTGGCGGAATAGGAGGTGGCTGGAGAGGGGAGGCCATGGACGGCCTTTCAGAGCTGCGGTCCTAACAAAACGAGGTGGAGATTTAAGGAAATAAAAATTGAAAGTCTCAAAAAATCCATCATCCATCCGTCCACCCTCTTGAATTTAATCAATTAATATAGGAATTGGAAAGAAATATTTCAGGCGACAGATTTATAACAGGATTTAAATCTGATGAGAAGCCATAAATCAATTACTTTTCGTCTCTCGTAAACAAGAGTCTTAAAACAAAATTGCTCCGGAACTCGTGAGCACTCTGCCCCCCTCAATCTGGGATCGGATCAACTTCCTTAAGGAAGAAGCAGCAGCTACTCAACATTTGGGCTCAAAAACCCCATTGCATGAATCAGTTCGAGCAAGAGCAGGCCATTATCAATCAATCAATTAAAACACCTGTCTCTGATTAGCTATTTACCATGCCAACGGTAATGCCATGCTTCAATCTGTTCAAAGAGCAATCAATCAATCAATCAAAACAAATGCCTCAGAGAAGCCATTTACCATGCCAAAGGGTGACTCATTAGGGGAGTTCTTTGCAACCTCTAGCTGCCTCCTCATGAGATCGTCGGGCCTCCTCCTCAAATCTGCGTCGGGCATCGGAGGTCCCCTGTGTCTGGACTCGTCGGGGTGCCTGTTGAGCTGATTCAAGCCGGGGTTCGAGGACAGTCTGTTCCTGTTGTAAAAGCATGGACCTTCAGAATACCTAACCAGAGAAGAGGATCAAGTTGTATTGGTTCGTGCAAACAAAATTTCATCGCATGTTACGTCGAGCCGATCGGTCGGCAGTATCGGAAGCTCGCAAAGAAATCGAGACGTAAATCAATTTAATCGGAATCCCTCGAGTTCGACGGTCGTGGTCGAGTAGTCATTATTCGTTATTAAACTAAATAGTTTTTGAAATGATATTCACCTCATCTCCAACTTCCTCTTGATCTCGTTCTGAGTCTGTTCCTCCAACATTCTCAGCTCTTCTTGCCTCCTCTGTATGTCTGGATATTAGAAATTCTCTAGGTCATGTTATTATGTAACAATAATAATAGCAGCAACAACAAAAGTAATAATAATAATAATAATAATAATTAATAATTGTCAAAGGTTGTGACATATGAAGGATGTTTCTCATTTTTCCTCTGAAGGCAATGTTGTGAATCGATGTGAGCCATAAAGTTGAATTTGTACTCATCATGATTAATCTTAAACCCATGCAGGGGGGAACTAATTGGATGATTTACAACCAGATTAATTCCAAAGCGATCAATTATTAATACCCGATGTTTTTAAACATTCCTAATGATATAAATAATCATAGTAACAATGATCATGATGAATCATCATCATCATCATCATCATCCCACCTTGTCTCAGCATGAGCGTCTGCTGCTCCATTAAGGCAGTCTCCTGGTCTGCCTCGAGTTTTGCGACCTCATCTGCAAAGTTCCTTTTCAGAAGTTCCTCCTGATCCTTGTAGAGCTGGTAAAGCTTTTTCCACTTCTGACCCATCTCGGACTCGAAGGAACTGGGCTGGGCGAATCTGGGCGGCTTTTCCCATTCCCTAAATGGAAAAATTGGTAATGATTGTTTCAAGCTAGAAATTAGAATCAAGAAACCAATGGTGTATGAATAAGAGCTTTGATTATTAAGGTCTTACTAACTTCAACAATTCAGGAGTTTTGGTGAGGAAGATTTCTGGCAGACCGCCCAACTCGTCGTTCTGCTCCAGCATTTCCACTGAGATTGGTCTCGGTTGGCTGAAACAAAAATTATGATTTACTTAAATCTTAAGACTGTCAGTCACTTCTGTTGAACAAATAATAAACAAAACTCTGAGGATTGCTAGTGCCAGATTATTTATTGGCACTTTTACATGATTATCAACAGGTGCTAAATACTTGTAAGGAAGCCAAAACCCACGAGGTCATGATAAAGATTCTTTCTGTGATGCTCCTGACTGCATTTTGGGCATGAGGTTTCTTGCTGAACTCCACAATCCCCTCTCCGGTCGACCTACCCTTCTCGTCGACGATGACCACGGCTCGTTCCACGTCCCCGAACATGGAGAACGTCTTCTCGAGCATCTCATTGGAGACACTTTGGGGCAGGTACTTGACTTTGATGGCTGCATTGTGGGCTGCGATCCTCACCCTCATGTGTCTTCCGGTCTTTGTCAGCTGGGCGTCCAATGCCGCGCTGGCCTCCTCGGCTTTGTGTCTTGTTTCCTTTGGGAAGGAGGTGGTTAGCTTTGAGAGTTGTTCAATAATTGAAACCAATTCGAAACTAGCCTAACAATAAACATAATTACAGTCTATCAGTAACTTTATACTTATTTCAGTTTGTGAGCTTTGTACGATCCGTTGGAGCTGATGTTTTGAGAGATGCAAATATTTCATCAAGTGGGCCACTTTTGGGCTTTGGTGTGAATAACATGCAATACACTATACTAGAGATGAATATTATACTAGATCCAAAAGTATGCAATCAGCATTAAACTTAAGCAACACGCAACCAAACTCAACATAATAAAGGTAAGAAAAGCAAACCTATCTCATTAAATGAATAGTGATGGTAAAATTATTAAAAACACCAGCACCAAATTAAACAAAACTATCAATTGTAAAACTGAAAAGCTACTACGATCAGTTGTGTGATTTCTCAAAACCAAACATTTGTTGGTAAGCCCTACCATTTTAATAAATCCAAATCCTCTCGATGCACTCAGGTATTCCTCACTCGTTTCGCCGTAGACCTGGAACATCTTCTTGAACTCTTCGTCTGTCATGTCAGAGGGAACATTTCCGACGTACAACTTACACCTTCCGTTGAACCTTCTCTCCTTGTTCTTGCCTACAACATTTTCAGAGTCCTTGTCCCTAGCGGGGGCATCGCCATCATCCTGATTGCCATCATTTTTTTCGATTCTAGGCTGGTGATGGTGATATCTGTTTTCACGGAAATTGTTGTCCCTGGGATTCGAATGTCTAGAGCTAGGAGGTGGGTGACGCCTGGGATACGGTGTATTTCGATGCTGTACACCTCTGTAACCGGCCTGAGATTTACCAGGGCTATCCGATGGCATTTTGCTCTTTTCGCCAGGCGATAAATCTGCTTTCATCATTTTGATAACAAATAGATACGACTCGATCGGTCAGTAACAATGGCCGAAGTCAAGCCAATGCAAGCTTAAAGAAAGCAACGAACAAAAACAACCGAAATTATGTAGTTTTACACTAAAACATTTGTTACTGCATAGTTTTACTTTCTTTTTATTTTATTAAATATTTTAAAAATATCATAAATTTTAACAAATATATTTGGGATTGATTTGTTACGTGGTCAATATTTCTTAAAGAAACATGGTTTTCAATGTATCATAAAATTGTGTTGGATTTGTCTGTTTTAACTTTAAGTAAAAATTCTTTTAACGTAGATCTGAGTCAGCTCTATAACTTAATGAGAACCAGCGATTCGTGCTTGTAGATGTATTTCCTGATTTTCTATTTGTTTTTAGTCCCAGTTAGTTCAATGTTTCGTTCAAATCTTGCACTAGAAAGCAGATGCTTCGTTCTGCCATCCTACGCTCGGCATCTGACTAGAAATAAAATCTCCTTCAAAAGTTCGGCCCGCTTCAACATACCATCGAAAACCAATTCATTAGCACAGGACTTCACAGTTAAAAGTTCCAAACCAAGACTGATCTCCTCCTCATTTCGTCACAAAAGAACGGAACCCTTAAAAAAACCCATATGACATCACATCTTTAATACTTTCTGCACTTCTGTCAGCTCCCCTAACCATCCGCGCGCACACACCCAGGTGCAAGGTGATTTTATGGACGGCCCCGTTAAACGGACCGGTTCTCTGAATTTTCCGAATGATGCAGCACATTCATTTAAGTTTGCAACGACCATATTTAAGCACAGCCGGATGCCGATTCATTTAGCAAGCCGAAGGAGATTCGGTGGCTACTTCCGCACTGCGCAAAGCGCTTGTTGCCGTGAAGAGAATGACAGCCTAATTCTCCAGGCCAAGTACTGCACTGCATTGAAATTGTCTCAGAGTTTATTTGCCATTATTTATTCTTTGTAAGTATTTCTTTTTCTGTTGCTATTTCTTTTTTTGTTTCTATTTTGGGTTATTTTGAAAGTGACATGGTAACGTAAATATACCATCTATTAACATGTCTGTATTTAGTTTATTTCTTTTAAAATGTTACATTAGAAGTCTTTCATGGTAGTAATGTATTCATAAACAATTTGTAAGAGATATCGGATGGATTGGGGATGCCACAACCCGGCCGTCATTGATGCTTAGGAACTAAGGTTTTCCAACTTTAAATAGGTTCAATAAAAAATAAATGTAATTTAATTAAATTGACTAAAGCCTCTTAGACACATCACAATTTCACAATAGGACTATCTATGTTTACATCGGTTTAAGGTTAAACTTTACCCTAATATTGAAACGGAACGCATCTGTCCTCTGTACTATCAAATTAAATTAATACGAAAGTGAAAATAAACTTTATTTTATGGAATATGTTTTGTAAATGTGTTCATTTCATCGAGACTCTTAAATGTTCAAATTCATTGCCATCGTCCTTATCCTCACACTCACCACCTTCATGGCCATGCTCACCATCATCTTTGGTACTACAACTACTTAATTATAACTGAGTAACGGTCAATCTTGTAACGTTTATTATCTAACGTCAAAACATAGCAACAAGATCATGTCCAAATTCATTATTGGCGCAAAAGGTAAACGAAGCGAGAATGCGATACAACAAAGATAAAATAGATAGTTATATATAAATGTCTTCACAAATCTAACGGCCTCAAGAAATTCTAATTCGGGGCTCTGTCTAATGGTTTCAGTTAATATTTTCTCTCTTTTTTTCGAAATAATCTATTTAATGATTTAACGCAACGAGTAATTTTTACGACAAAAACTCGCCACGAGAGAATTTTAAGAAAATTATCTTAAAAATATGATGCTCATTGGATGACTCATCATTAGGCACCCAATTTTGTTGGGCACATAACTAACTTATTTTCTTTAAATAAAATATTTACTACCAACTCACTTTGAAATGACCAGCAGACAGTTTTTGAAAAGTATTTTTATTTATGTAACTCTAGTGCTATGTTTTTTTTAAAGTGATTTTTCTCAACAGAAATGTCGCTAATTTGTATCAGCGAAGTCAGATGAGACCAAAATTTGTCACGCCGTAGGACATCACTTTGCATACTTGTGGGACAGGCAATTCCCTTCGCGAACTGCGTTGATAAAAGGTCTCTAACTCGCGAGAGTTCTTTGAAGACCTCCAACACCAGGGTATGCTCAACCACAGGCCAAACGTCGGACAAACCTGCCCTGGCGTGCAAGCCACTTCAATCGAGTGTAGCCAAAGGTTTGATTTGCTAGCTCTGCGCGCAGTTGGCATAATAATCAGCTAACCGCTTGAGTTCCCCCAGCTTCAGGCCTATGCTATGTACCAAGGTCTATATGAGCTGATCACGCACTTTCTGGGTTCTTAGGTACCGCTAGAAAGTCTGTAGGAAGGCGATACTTTGCTTAATTGGATCGCAGCGCATTTGAACAGCGCCTCGATGGTCGGTCATTGTCGCTAAACATCGGTCAATCGCATGCTTCGTGCCTGTCGCGAAGAAGGGATGGGAAAAGCAAGTTTGATTGCTCACGAATCATCAAAAACGTCGGATCGTTTCGAGGGTCTCAGTGTGCTCGAAAGTGTCGCACTAACGTGAGTGCAGTGTGCTCGCATTTGTCGAGTTATTACGACAAATAAAAAAAAAAGGTTTTGCTCGGGGCGTGTAAATGGGCTGACGTGCGATGGTCACTTCAACTTAGAAGAAGAATTTTGAGATTCGTCTCAAATCAACCTTAACGTGGTTCGCTGGCCAAAAGTTGGATCGCAATGGTTACGGTAGAATTATTCTATTAAATTATAGCTATCGCAGCTGAACCCGGAATGACCAGGAATTTATTTTGAGATGCTTATTTGAAGAGTTTTGGAATATTGTTGTCCTTTGGGTCAATGCTTCATGAAATTACAAAAAATCTTGCTTGTGTGGTTGATGCGCGATTCAGGTAAATTGTAGCCGAATGACCGCCGATTGGTGATGCCCAATTGCGAAAGAAAGTAGGCAGCTCCGTGATGCGAGCTCAACGTAATGGTGTGGATCGACGTGAGTTGTCGAATTCGTACATCAAAACCGAGACCTTTGCGCGATCCTATCGGTGCACGTGCTCTGTGAGAACTGTTTGTAAAAGATCAACAAATAGTTTTTATCTGGGCAGAGCTTGGTGTTAAAGTATAAAAAGTAATCAATAGAGATTTTTGGGCAGAATTTAAAATGAAAAAAAAAACAACAAAAAACAAAACAACAATCGTATAGCCTAACTCAATATCAAGCACCATTTTAATAAAATATAGAACAAATATATAAAGTTTTCCTAACATTCTGTTAATCTTATTATCATTTTTATGTAAGTTTGATTGGTTGGTTATTGATTGTTTTAATTGTTAGCCTTTTTTAAAATTTTTATAATAACATTTCAAATTGCATAATGGGTTTAGTGGTTCATATAAATTACTTCTTAAATAAAGTTCATTAACAAAGTACAGTCTTTACTCTTACAATAATAATTTTGTAATTTTTAATTACCTTTACTCAGTCTTTCACATTTCAATAAAAAATGAAAAACCATCACTTCTTGTCATCATAATTCATAATTTTAAAGCATTTCAAGTAATTTCTAAACAAATTGCCAAATTTTTTACAAACACAAAAAGATTATTAATGTTTTAATGGCTGGGAAATAAAATTTTGAACTTTAAAATGAAAATAACGGGGCGCGAACGAGCTATCTAAAGTTTTCGGGCAAGGGAAATACACGCCGATTTGAGCGTTGTTCGGAGGCGAATTTCTCGTTGAACTGCGTATCGTTTTGCAAGCGACGATGACGAAAACTACGAATCACGGTACGGCGATCCGATTAATATCAGAACTTAGTTTGAATGTAACTCTGAATGCACATCGTTATCGGAGGAATTTTGGAATTTCTTTCAGAAATCAATCGATGTCGTTGACTTAAATTGCTTCGTACAAAATCGAGATTTTTGTAAAAAAGCTTTTAGCTGAGTCTGGGGTGTTAATTTTGATTTAGTCAGTGTTTTGTTCTCTGCTCGATAATTTTTTTTGTAGCTTTGCATTGTTTCCTTTAGATTCCGTTGTGTAGTTTAGAACGTTATATGGAATTAAAATAAATGCATAAATATAGCACTGAAATGACAAGCCAGTCATGTTTTTAGTTTAGTTAATCAGATTTATTACTGACAACATGCCTAATAAAACTGAAAGTTTAAAAAAATACGTTTTTTACTTAAAAGGAAAAAAACGTAAAGCAGAAGATGAAGAGATAAAAACTCCAGAAAAATCATCTGTTGGTAAGCAAGTGTTTTACAACTCAAAGCCATACTTGTGGATTTCAAATTGTATTATAACATTTAATAGATTTTATTTGTTAGTTAGGACTCTTCAATAAGTTACTTTGAAATATCCATTTAGCATTAGCATTCACAGTTTAGCCTCAGTCAGTGCATTATAAATGGCTTCAATAGCTGTTTCAATTATAGAGTATAAGTTGCATAAAACATTCTAAAATAAGTTGCATGGTCTTAATTTATCTTCAATGATTTACATTTACTTATCGTAGATACAACCAGCAACAAGCACAACTGACAAACTTGTAACCACTGAGGCTTTGATGGACTCTTTAATCTTTTTCGTTGCGTATTCTTTATCAATTGCCAATACAAATGCAATTGCGTTGGTAGGAGCTGCACCTAACAAGGCCGATATGTAATTCGCAACGAGTCGTTTTAATTTCGTCCATAATTCCAGAGGACACTCCGCCTCCAAAAAAGCACAAGGCCGCAGTTCGAGAAGAGAGACAAGATTCGTCTCCTGAAAGTTGGTAGAAGTTTCTGACTAGATTATTACTAATTAATTACTCCGATATTAATTAATGAATGTTAATACATTTTAACTAACCAACACAAATTAATTAACATTAATTTTAATAAATCAACACTAAAATTGATATTAATTTGTATCGAAATTAATTAATTCCTATTAGCATTACTTAATTGGTTGCACATCAATTAGTCAGTTACACCTAACCATTAACCATTAACTAAGTAAAAATCTAATTGATTTTTGATAATTAAAACCTAATCACGAATTAAATAATTATCAGCTTAAAATACGTCGGACATGTTTTAGGACCCCAGACCGAGTCTGCGAGGACAAAGAAAAAGAAGAAATCTAAGGAAGAAGATGACAACGTCAATGGTGGGTTGTTGTTGTGATGCAACACATTTCCAAAGAAGAATTAATCACATGCCTGCTAATTATGCATTATTATTTTATTTCCGAAAATTTACAGTACAATAATAATTAGTAATATCATTACTACTATATTTTTAAAATGTGATGACTAATATTAATAATGGTAAGTCAGTGATGTGTTTGCTAATGGGATGACTAACTCGTCCTTTATCTCATGTGAAGCAATGGTTTTTGAAGTCTTTTTGTGATACAGTAATGTAACATAACATGATAATGTAATCTAAACAGCAGACCTTGTAACAACAATCAGAATTTGTCATTAATTTATCAAATTTCCAATATCACATCAAACGTCCAATGTCATGATCATAACTAAATGCAGCATAGTATCACATATATATAGTATCATATAGTACAGTATATATTACTATATAGTATCACATGCAGCAAAGTATCACAAATTGAATGAAACCTTTTCTAATTTGAGCCTGTTACATTTTCCAGTCAATCCTGCTGCCAAAAAATCCTCAAAATCGGGCAAGGAGGAAATCGTCAACGAGAAGTCGAAATCTCCCAAGAAGGTCAAGGAGGAGAAGGTCAAGTCCTTGAAGGCTATCAACAACAAGGACAGCGACAAAAACAGTGAGTCCTGTGACGATGATGAAGAACGTAAGGATTGGGATTTTCTGGGCTTTTGATGTGGGACTGATGTGGAGCATACTTAGGAATACACTTGTTAATGTTGTCGATTAGATTATGTGAATAAGTGTTTTATCATCATCATCATCATCATCATCATCTAATAATAATTATCAATATCTTAATTCGAATGTTCTTAGTTAATTACATAAATAAAAATATATGGAATATAAAATGAATAGCTTTATGATCAACTTCAAATCTGCAGAAGAAGCATCCTTGGAGGAGAGCATGAACCAAGGCAACCTCACCCAAGCTGAGCTCTCTGTTTTCGGCAGCTTCCCCAACGGTTAGTTGACCCTCGAACCGAGTGCCATGTGGCTGCACGAGTGCATCTTATTGGGGGTTGCAGTTTATTAACTGAAACTTAACCTAATGACCGATTGTTCTGCTAACATAGAGTGGAACAAGGAGGAGCACACCGAACTCTTCCGGCAAATCCAGACTCAGCTCCCCGAAGACGACTGCACGGACTACTCGAAGACCCTCAAGAAGATCGACTGGACGAAAGTCGAAATCCCTGGTCGCGACTCCAGTGAATGCATGGCGGAATACCACTGCATTCTCAAGAAGGTCTGTCGTGCATGGCCGTAAACATGGATGTTAACGTAAACCTGTTTCCGACGAAAGCATTGTTGAACGTGATAACGTTATTTTCCAGTTGAGAAAGTACAAGACGATGACGGAGGTTTTGACGGACGCGAGGAAGTGGCTCGAAGAGGATTCTGTGAGTTTCTAACCCTCGAGCATCGGATTGCCGTCGATAAGTAGATGAATCGGTAACAGATATATAAAATGAATAACCATTAATAACGACCTTGTGACTTATTGATTGACTTTGCAATGATTTAATCACACGCATCTCATAAGTCCAAAAAGGAAGTTTGTTGATGGTACAAAATCATTTGTCTTACAATCATTTGAGCAATTAAGTTTGCATTTGTTGTGATTTTTATTGGTAAAAACACCTCGACACCTCACGACCTTCTCCCCTAACTACCCAGGGTCGAATAAAGAAGCCCCTGCTACCCCAGATGTTGTACTACATCGCACACAGGGCCAAATACATCAGCAAACACCCGGACCTCAACCTGCCCGAAGTTGCCGCAAAACTCAACAAGAAGTTCGAGAAGCTGCCTGATTCTAAAAAGGTCGGTTTTTGGAATTTACTGGTTTTAGGGTCTCTTGAACCTGATTTCAGTTGTTTTTTTTCATATATTGCAGTATGATTTAATTGTAAACTGTTTCCTTATAATTTTGCACAATGTGTAAATTCTGTAATGTGTAAATTGTAAAGGTGTTACTAAGACAATAATACTAAGCAATGCTAATTTGCTCTGTGTGTCTCCACGCACGTTCAACTCGGTGCGCAAGAGCACGTAATGGAACTTTCTAATCAAAGTTCACAAGCACCAACACTCATAAACACTTGTTGAAATATCGTCTTCTGATTCATCTTCCAAATCTGTTCACATCTCTTTTTATTGAACTCGTCCTCAGAAAAAGTACATCGACAAACACAACGAAGAAATGAAGGCCTACAAAGTCGAAGTTACGAGAGCCAAGTAAGCGACCAGGAGTTGTTTTTAAAGTAATGATAATTAATAATAATAATAATAATAATAATAATAATAAACTAATTAATAATAAACTAATTAATAATAAAGAAATTAATTATTGTTTAATCGTTTCAAGGAAGTTTGCCATCCCGCCAAAGTTCCCAATGACCCCGATGAGGGTCTACATAGAAAGCAAGTACAAACAGGAAAAGGACTCAGGGGTGAGTGATGATGTTGATGACGATGACGATGATGAATGTGATGATGATGATGATGACATATTTTTATCACGACAATGATGATAAGTTTGATTGTATTGTGATGTAAGTGCTCAATTCATCAGTAAATCATGGATGTTGTTAAGTATTGCTAAGTTACAAATAATAACACAACCTACCATTCACATAGTCATCATAATGTCGCAGCATTAGCAACGACAGCTACAGCTAATGTGCCGATTTAGCATTGCTACATATTATTACGTATTACATTACCACGTATTGATTATTACCGTAGTCGTCGTCGTTGTAAGCTGTGAACATCCACTAACAATAAATTAGGCTGTCCTTTGCGAGCAGTTTGACTTGGTTAGGTTTTAATTCTAGCGAGCCGAACTGATCCGAGCAGTCTGTTTGCGGTGCTCGTCGGTTTGGCTCGCCACATTGGCAGACGGCGATTCAGGGCTTGTGGCTTCGAGGCAGCCATGGGTAGTATGAACGCCGGACATTTTTCGTGATTTAATGACGATAAAATGAATAATTATTACGACGATTGTAATAACAATGTTGTGGTTTAGATCCATTGCAGTGTTTAAATTGTTATTTTAATTAGCAATCAATCAAATCAGCATTGCTTGAATCTCATTTCACTTCCCAAATAATTCTATGATTTTTGGGTTTTGTATGTTGAGGATTATTTGACATTATCCGATGGCATTTGGTTGCTGTTTCGTGTGTCGACTTCAAATAATGACATCTGCTTCTTGGACAGAAATCCAAGAACGACATCTACCTGAAGTACAAGAAGAAGTGGCATATCCTCGCCAAGGATGAAAAGGTTAAATTTATCAGGCAGGCACTTGAACTGAGGGCAGAATACAAGGTGGTTTGCAAATCAATTACAATCATAACAATATTTATATTATAATATTAATATATTACTAGATGAAAATAATATTATATCATAATAATCTGATATTAGATGATAACATTTTATCATTGCAATTTAAGATCAAATTAATCGTTGCGACGTAATCTCATCGACCTCCAGTTGTTCTCGCATTGAATTAAAACTGCCCTTTTCATTCTCGGCAACAGGAGCAACTGAAAGTCTACTGTCAGACCTATCCGGATTACAAGCCGCCGTTCAAAGTCTTCCTGACGAAGTCCGAGCAGAGGATCAAGGACGAGTTCGACGGCAAACCGATGAAGCCGGCAGCGTGAGTGGACGACCTCTTTCTAGAGCATTGAGTGCTGATTGCTAAAACGGAATTAATTAGTGCTAGGCTTTAAGATGTAGCTCATTCATAAATTATTATTATTATTATTATTATTATTATTATTATTATTATCATCATTTTACGTATTTTTACTAATTTGTTGCGTCTTTGCTTCAAAGACGGTCAAGAATTAATTCTGAGCACTTTGTAATTATTTTCGTTTTTGTTGTTTAGATTTATTTAATTATAAATAATTTATATTAAATAATTTATTAATTAAAAAAAAATTTATTATTTAATACTACTATTATTATTATTATTATTATTATTATTATTATTATTATTTATGTACCAATACATTATTATTTGGTTAATTGCAATTATTCACATGTACTCATCTCGCGACAATCTCCTTAAATGAGCAGGAGTGGATACATGCTCTTCACGAAAGAAAATCACCACAAGTTTGCCGACGTGCCTTTCAACGAGAGGACGAATCAGATCTCGAAGGCATGGAAAGATCTTTCCGAGGAGAAGAGGGGGGAGTACAACAGGCGGACCAAAGAGGTTCGCAACATATGTTTCAATTTCAAGTCGTTATCCAACTTTTCTAAACTAAAATTGACCTCAAATAAATAAATAAATATGTCAAGTATATATATATGTTATATACGTTAATTATATCTTTAATTATATAATAATATTTATTTTTAATTATATATTAATAATGTCTTAGCATTAAATTTAAATCCAACGTTAAATTACGATGGATGATATCATAAACAAAACGACGCTCGACTCCAGATGAACGAGCAGTATGCGAAAAATCTGAAAGCCTACCGGGAAAAACATCCGGAGCAAGAGGACGACGACGAGTTGCAGATGAAAAAGGCGAAGAAGAAGCAGAAGATGGAGATGGAAGCCAAACTGAAACCTGCTGCAAAAGTTGTTGTCAAGGAGGAAGAGGAGGAGGAGGATGACGACGAAGAAGAAGAAGACGATGAAGATGGCGACAACGAGGATGCCTCAGAGGCCGAATCGGAATCGTCTTCTTGAAGACTCTGTAACCTCGATGATTCTGTTTATAAAAGTCGACTTGAATTTGGTTCTAATCGATTGTCGTCAAATGTATGTCGTCCTTGTACGTAACTCGATGATTACAGGTGGGACGTGGGGATGATGAAGATGATGATGGTGATGGTTTTATGATGATGATGATGATGCTGGTGATGGTTTTATGATGATGGTGGTGGTGGTGGTGATGATGGTTTTATGATGTGGTGAACTGCTTTTATAAGGCCTTTTAAGTCGACTTTAAGTTTGATCATAAGTTACGTACCTGCCCGTGCCTAAGCAATCTATTCAGCATGTTGATTTTTGTGGTTCCAACTGTAACCTTGAACAAAGATGCCATGGCCAATGATATTCTCTACTATCTAAGCTTGTCAGTCATGTGTTTATTCATCATGTTCTACTTTCCATTTTGACGACTTGATGCGAAGATTTTTTTTTATTGGAATCTTCTTGAAAACCGATTTTTAATTATTCGAATGCAATTTGTTACTGTGATTGAAGAGTATAAACAGATTAGTGTTGAATTTAATTCTTTGAGAATTTGGAGTGACGTGAGTAGTTGTGGTGGGTGATTGAAGGGCAGAAAACCTACTCACAGGTAATGACATTTTTCAGTTCTATGGAGATTTTCAGGGGTAGGGTTAGGGACAGGGTTAGAAAGTCTCTCAAGACGCATTTATACGGTGGCCTTTAGGTCCTGTGGTTTGGACTTAGACCGCCATAAAGATTGTCTTATTTGAATTGGATTGATATAATTGGGTTCCAAGAGCCTGCCTAAGGGTTGGCTTTTGCCCATCGCTTGGTCGACGATTCTTGCGGAGTTGCAGTTAACGATTTTGAAGCCGTTGTGTTGGGGTGTTAAGGAGGTGCCTGTTTTGTGGTTGGCATTGTAATGTGTTGAGGGTGATCATGCATCACGTCTATTACTATAGTACTCTGGATGTTCCTTGTCCATCATGAACTGTGGTGTCAGTACATCGGATGTACTACAGAAACGAAGCTATGCATTATAACAATTTTGTGATCCTGTTCGATAAGTATTTTGGAGACCGATTTTTGTGTTTTATTTTTAGAGAAACAAGTCACAGGGTTTTGCTTCTAAGACAACATTTATTCATAGATTGAAGGATTGCTTGAAATTAGATAAACATGTGGTAAGGTTAAGCTAACTTCGTGACCAATAGAGTGAACAGGATGATGGCTGAGAAGTGGCTGTTGCAAAATGTCATCCATTTAAACAAAAAATAAGGAATTAAAGTTATCACAATTGACATTATTTTCGCGCGACTTGCAGGCCAACTTAGGTGATCCTGAATGTCTATATAGTCTCTCTCTACCTACAGGAATATATCTATATTCATAAGAAAATAGTTGTTAGTAACACCTGCAGTTCATAAATACATGAGGTTGAAGGCTGGAGTTGATAAAGTTATTTGTGCAGCAGTTGTGTTCAGTATTATATACATATTACAAGTTCATTATTATGTACATATTTTATGAAAATCAATTACACAGAATGTCGTTGAAATAAAAGCGTAGAAATTATTTAAACATAAATTATCGAAACAAAAACATGACTCTATTAATAGATGGTCCTCAACCGGTAGGTTAACTCCACAAAGTGGGTCGTGCCGCTATGAATTGGGTCAGACCACTCACGTGACCAAATAAACTCCTCCTATTGGACAAACAAGATGACATAGTTTATGACGTCCACTGATGGCTCCGCTATTTGTCGATACATTGAAAACAACATTCAGTAATAATGATGATGATGATGATGTTGATGGTAATAATAATAATAATAATAATAATAATAATAATAATAATAATAATAATAACAACAATAATAATGATAATGATAATAAAAACAAGAGCAACAATAATTAATATAATTAGAAAAACCATTCATGAGTTATCCTGCTATTGTAGCCTCTTAACCTTCGCATTATTACCTGTTTACCAATATTAAATGGTATTGTATTTTTTTTGTGGCACGACACCGACTGCTAATGCTACATTCACGACAACTACAACAACATCGACGACTAAAAGAAGGGTAAATAAATTATAGTTAATGCAATAATATTATTGATAACAAATAATAATAATAATAATGATAATAATCTTGCACTTTCTTTCTCTCTTGGAGTGAAGATGTACAGGCTTCAGATTGTCTGTCGTATCGGCAGCATCCTCACCCACTACTTCTCCATGTCCACTCAAGTTTGGATCACC
>MPNW01000496.1:0-37500 GCA_011800805.1 Hirudo medicinalis
TGATAGTAATAATAATAATAATAACAATAGTGATGATGATGATGATGATGATGATAGTCATAGTCATAGTAATAATAATAATAATAATAATAATAATAACAACAACAACAACAACAACAATAATAATAATAATAATATTAATAATCGCAAGGGAGAGCCAAGAGTTCTTTATTTGGATAATTGAGTCTATAAAAAGGAAGGCTCAATTAGAGGTAATGAAATTAATTTAATGCACCAATGAAACAAACACCAAATGAGGACTTCAAATGGCTCAGACGAGAAGAAATTCAAAATAGAAGCAGAAAAAATAATAATATAAACCTATCAATTACAGCCAACATCGCTCACCGGTTATAAGCAAAAAGGAGAAGCGTGCCCCATGCAATGAAGGGCAGGGTTGAGAATTACCACACAGAAGAGAAGTTCATCCAATCTTTTCCCTTGCTTTCATTCTGAAGGTTGGAGAAGGAAGTGTCTTGGCATTCCTCATGCGGCGGTGGTGGTGGTGGTGGTGGTGGTGGTTGGGTCCCTCATCACCACAAAGTAGACGGTAGAGGAAGTCGCGGCTTCCAGGCGTTCCTATGCGCGTTCGAAAATAACGAGTCTTTCCCGCAATAAACTCGAGCAATTTCGTTTCACGGATTAACGGCCTGCTTCACGCGTGACTTATCGGGAACTTGTCGGTGCGTTTTCATTAGGACATCCACGTCTTCCATCCAGGCCCTTTTTCAGCGATTGTTCTTTTGATTCCATCCGTCCATCCACACTCAAGCCATCTTGAGACTTTCGAAATGTTGTCATGAAGCTCATTTAAAGCTGATAAACTAGCCTGCTATTAAGTTATAAAAAGTAATATCAGACAATTCAGGATCAATATTTTGTGAAAATTATTCACCACTAGGAAATACATTTTATCTTTTTTGCTTTTTTCAAGTTTTTGAAATCGGAGTGAAAATACTCCGCTTTTCCGTCCGGATCTAGCACCGACGCTTATTGCTTCTCCTGGAAGAGGCATGGATGGCAGAAGAGTGCAACGTCACCGCAATAAAAAAAATTTTCGGTCCAAAATTTTTTTTTGAGCGTGAAGAAAAACAGAGCTTGTGGAAAAAAAATCGAAAAATTTCGCGCCTCTAAAAGTCAAAGGAGACAATCAGACAAGTCGACAGAAGCTGTTTGAACGGTTGCATGTCTGGCGTTGAGTAACTTGATCTTGTGTCGTGTCAAGACGCGAAAGAGCAGAGGAAAGAAACTGGTAGGTGATGGTTGGCTAAGTGGTGGAAGAGGAGGAGTAGGAGGAGGAGGAGGAGGAGGAGGAGGAGGAGGAGGACGAGGATGGTGGATGTATCTATGAGGATGTCGGAAACGATAGGCATTTAAAGCATCCGCCCATATAATTGAGGAGAATTTATAGTCTCAATGTCCTGCGTCTGATACGCTTTAAAGTCGGTTTCGTTAAAGGAAGGTTATTAGTAAGTGTTGAACGGCGAAACTACGCGTAGTGCCGCCGCTTGACTTGCCTCTCCATTTACACTTCAGCGAGCCTCCAGATTGTATACGTGTGCACCGCCCGTGCGTTCGTCAACACGTCAACACGAGGAACTCTCTCATTCCCTCTCCTTCCACTCAGTGCCGGATTTAGGCATGGTCGGGATGTCGGGATGTGCCACTGCACAGGGGCCTCCACCGACCAGGTTTTTTTGCTTGTCAGGGGAGGGGGCAACAAACAGAGAGGTTTGTGGGCCTCTACCACCTCACTGCACCGGGGTCTCCACTTGGGTAAATCCGGCGCTGCTTCAAGTTTTCCTTTTTTCTTTCCTTCTTTCCATGAGGAAAAGAAAGCCGTCACAAATCAGACGCAGTGTTGGCGACCATTTTTATCTTAATTTTCTCCGCATTCTCACATTCGCACGGAATTTCGCTAAAAAACGAGCAGACAAACGACGCTCCATTGATCATCCGATTGATTGGAGGAATTTCTTCTCTCTTTTTTCCCGAACGAACTCCAACTGGAAGTGGAGAAATGCACGACTCCACCTGCACCACTCTCGCAACTACTCCACGCACGCCAACGCATCGACATCGGGAATGAAAGAAAGAATGAAGGAGAGATGATTTAGGAAATGCACGCAGAAGACACCGAACAAAAGCTTCAACAGGCCATCGCGAGGAGTGAAGGAGTGAATGGCCCGAGTGCTGAAGCAATTTGTTAAAAATATTTTTTACTTCCAGCACTGACCATTGGCCTTCCAAAGAGAAGACATTTTCTTCGGAAAAAAGTCGCCAGTCATTAAAAGTGAACAAATTCGCAGACGCCTCGTTAAAACGAGCTGAGCTTTCCGCGAGCAGTTGGAAGAGCATATTTTTTCTTTTCCTACTAACGGTTTGTGCATTCCTATTGTTCGGTCCGCGGGCGGGCTCGAATATATGAGACCCCGGCGTTGTCACACGCGGCGCCGGCGAAGATATCGCGCCGTGAAACACGTCCCTCCCCCGGACTTTTCAATTCGTCATTAAATTGCTTCTATTGTCGGAGCTTCCAGAAACGCAGCCCCCGAAATTTAACGACTTCTCTCACGTTTTTGTCAGTTGCAATCACTCGTTGACAACCGGCGGTGCTGGGCAAAATGCGAAGAATCCTGAGAGCGTCTCGGCCAAAAAAAACTCTTACGACAATGGAGATCGTATCTTCGTCTTCTCCTCGAGAATGCTCTTCCAGATGAAGCAGGGTGGATCGAGTACGACGAGTTCGCATTTTGACTCGGTGTTGTTGAGGGCCACTTCAGCTGAACTGCGTGCTTTGACTCTTCTCACGCTTTTCCCACTCGTTCAAAACAATTCATCCGCCTTCCTCGCCAAATGAACAAGCAGCCTCCGAACATTTTCAAATTCGAAATGTGAGACTATATAAGGTGCTGCAGGACCCCGGTTGAACATTCATTTCTCGTCTGCTCTCGAGCTTTTCAGTCGAGTTTGGGAACGAGGACACCTCGGCCTCGTTAGGAATTACAAATTTGAGATTAAAATACATTTGCTTTGTTTTTGTTTGTTAAAGAAGAAATAAATATTTCTGAGGACTAAAATCTTCAATCATGAGGTGAGACGAGGAAAGATGTCGTTCGTTTTGAAAATCACGCGACACCTTTTTCATTTTTCTAATTGCATCTTTGTGCATGTTTTCGGTTGATTTGTTGTTTTTGTTTTTTTTTAATAGTTTTTTTTCAATTTTGATGTCGTCACATTGAGTTGAGAGTTCGAATTGGTTTTGTTCGATGGCTTCTTGAACTCGATGTAAGCGTCGAGACACGATTGAGTGGTGAAGAACCTCCTCGCGTCACAAACCTGTCAGCGTCATGAGTCCTCCTCTGACACTTAAAAGAACATTCTCCAAGCGTCGTGCGTGAATGCCTGGGTCAATAAAGAAAGGCAAACTTTTGCTTTGCCCCTAGGTGGGCCCCTTGACAGGCAAACAGTTTGTTCGGGAGTCATTTCTATGCCTGGCGTGTCGGTCGCGGTTAGGGGATAAAGGGCATTTTGTGGACAGGGACCATCCATCCATGAACTTCCTGAGAAGTGAATGAAAGAGCATGTCGGAGAGGAACCCATTTGCTTTGCGTTTCGCTCCGGCTGGGAGTTGAACTCTGGCATGATTGTACTTCGGTCATTAGTGATTAAAAAGCACAGGATTTGCATTGAAATCCGAATTTGATGGGCTTTCCTCGGTTGTCGATTCTGTTGGCAGCTTGGTGCAAGACTCCTTTTTATTGCAAGATGCCCATAAACGAACACAGCTTCCGCTAGAGAAATAACCCCCACAACTGGCAATCACGCAGGCGTTCGGGACACTGCACATAGAAAACTCGCATGTGTGGTTTTTATGGAGTTTCGCGCGTTTAATGGAACGCGTTTTTATGGCACTGGCTGCACTGGAGAATGGCTTCCTACAAATGTCGGCCATTTGAGGATGTTGGTCCACCATCATAATCCAGGGGACTAAATTTTCCTAGCTCCAGCCACCGTGCTCTTGCGCAACAGAGGCTGCCAAGTCTTTAATGTGTGCAAATGTCATGCGCTGTGGATTCTTGGGGAGGCAATTTTCTTTTTCTTTTCCTTCTTCTTCTTCGTCTTCTTTTTTATTCTTCTCTTCATTCGACGCCTCCTTTCGCGAGTGTCTCACGTAGTGGTGCGCGTGCATGCTGCAAGAGAGCGATAAGCACGGTCTAATAGCTTCGATGGCCCAGGATTTATTGGGTTGCGAGTCATCCCTGCTCGTTGCTGACACAGTTGATGCGCCTGTTTGCGTATAGGATGACTTTCCACTGGGAAACTGACCGTATCTCCGCCTGAAGGAGGATTGTGCGTGACGAGGAATGCCGATGAATTTCTTCCTGCCATGGAGTTGTTCTCAACGCGCTGGATGCACCCTGAAAGTGATTGAAAGAGATCGCTGACACCTTCTTGTCTTTCGGAGCGATCATCTCAATGGCCACAAAAGAGCCGCAGTCGGGTCCGAAACATGGAATTACACTCGGCTGGTTCGGGGATTGTTGACAATGAGAGACGTGACGCGATAATGGCGCTCATGATTTAGCGCCGGACGCTCTAGCGTTTACTAAATAAGAGCGTGCATGCCTGCTAGGAAGACCATAAATAAAGCCACGACCAGTGAAATGTGCCTTTTTTCTCTCCAAAGTCTTTTTCTGCTTTTCTTTTAAAGATTTCTTTTCCATTTCCGTCCGACGTCACCAACACGTGCAGTCAAATTTAAGCGTAACTCCTCGAATGAACTCTTTAGGATGAGTGGTTTTCGCCTGCGAACCGCTCCGTTTGGTTTCCTTTTCTTTGCTGACCATTATTTTCGCGACGACTAATTTGCCTCAAGACAGTGAAATCTGCTGTGATGGAGAAGTTATTTTTGTTTTTGAAACATTCGAGAAAGTCGATTTGTCTTCTCGAGCCCGGAGAGGTGTTTCAAATTGAGCAATTGAATTTCGATCGAACGGAGATAAATCTTCCATCAGAGAACATCTCCACACGTGATAATCTCAGCAACAAGGATCCTGCCACTCCAATTAAAATGAAGGATCTAACCAGCGGGTTGCTACAGAAGTTCGCATTCTTCTCCTAAGTAATTTCACGTGTCCTTTCGGCAAAAATTCGCCTAGGATTGACTGAGATTGGAAGTTTTATTCCTCCTCCCCACGATATTTCCCACAACAACAGCAACAACAACAACAATAACAACATTATAACTGGAAATTGCACGACAACTACCAACACCGCCAGCAACACGACCGACGCCCAACTGCTAGAATTTTTAGCCTGAGTCGCGTAATTATGATTGATAGTTGGACACAGGCGAGGTTTTGTCTCGAATATTTTGAGTTGAATGCTTTGTCTTTGTCACGCTCTGGAACTTCGAATTCGGAAAGCATGGTTTCTTCGTGTGATCCGAGACGCTCCTTTGCGCTGGCTGTTCGGTAGCGGTGTCGGCGACCGTCCTTAGCGCTCGAGGGCATTGTGATCACCTACTCGATTTCTCATCAGATATGAACATCTGGACTCTGACAGGAAGCTTCAAAAAGCAGGAGATAACTGGCCTGGAAGTCATAAGTTCGCCAATTAAAACTTGCAACAACCGATCTGAAGGTGACAGCAGGATGGTGACCAACAGTGTCAATGACAAGGAACAGAGGCCATCTTCCTGTTCTAACCGCCTTAACGGTAAACAAAATTCAGTCTTCTATCGATCCTCTTTTCTTCTTCATTTATAAATTAAAATAAAATGATTGTATAAAAAATTGCTTTTCAAATGATTCACTTAATATAAATTGAGCGGAGAATAAAAAAAATATTCCGAAATTTGAAAAGGTGGCATGGAGTGGAAATTACAAGGTGAAGGAATCAATGAATTAAAAAGGAAGGACATCATAATTTTATTGCAGGGTACACGGTTCTCCAAGAAGCGCCCATCGTGTCTCGTCTGATCGTCAGAAGCGATAGCTTCCACCAGGGGACAACTGAAAACGACGACTCTCCCGTTGACATTCCTTCGTCAAAGACAACATCAACAACAACCACTACGACTACTACTTTGTATAAATGCCATTTGTGTTGCAGTATTTGTCCCACGCTGCACAGAATGAGGTGCCATTTGGTTTTTCACTGCAGGAAGGAACCTCTGAAATGTCTACCACTTAAAGCTCAGTCCAACTATCAAGAACCTGATCTAAAGTCGACCGACGCAAAACAGGTAGCATCAAATGGCAGGTTACTCTCCCTTCACGATGTTTGTTTTACTTTTCGAATTCTTACAACTTTTTCCCAAGGAATTCGGTGCTTCACTCCCTCTGGAAAAGCAAGATGGAAAGCTTCACCATTCGCTCACTCTCAACAGAACAAACAGAACAGCTCACTTTTCCAGCGGTGGCGTTGAAAATCTATCACTCCACAAAAATGTTCACGCGAATCAAACCGGGATCAAATCTGACTCTAGTGACTGTGGATCATCATTCGACCCAGCAGGAGTTGAACGCGGTGCTTCTGGACTGGTAGATGGAAGTTATGCGAAATTGCGGAGCGAAGGAATGAAAGACACACCTGGAATGGATTCATGTAACTCCGCCGCTTGTTCCGATTTAACCAGTAGGAAGCGAAATTTCTCCATCAATGATGATTGCTGTAACAGGAACTCACTCAGTGCTAAACATATCATCCATGTCGAAGAGAAAAGAGACTGTAAAAAGTTTTCTCCTGATCAGAGCTGCACCAGTGATCAGCAGTTTGCTCAAAAGTCAGGAAAGAATATTTTTGAAAATGGTGGTCGTGAGTTCGCGGGCGATTCAAACTTCAGGCCGTTCTTCGATCGAGATGGTTTTGAGCGGGCAGTTCTCCCACAATCCAAAAGCCCAGTTTCAGACGCAAGCGATGTCTGCATCGGGGACCAGCCGAACACGACTTACGAATGTTTTCTTCCTCAAAACGCACCACCCTTCTTCAGTCCCTACTATTGGCTGGCGAGGCAGCAATGGTTCAATCTCAGCAGGTACCCTGAAATCTCTCATCCGGGCGAACAAGCCAGGAACTCCATTTTGGAGCGTCAAACTTCTCCTTCCAATCATTCTCCGCCAGCAAATAAGCATCGTGAAGAAATTACAGGCCAACAAGCTCCGTTCAACCTGCTTCCCATACCTCTTAGACCCTCCCCTGCGGTTTCCTCTGCCACTTCTTCGCCTTCCAAGTCATCCACCCCCTCTGCAGACTCCTCATCCTCATCGCCCCTCGCACCCAGCACCTTCCACCTCTACAATCCACTCGAACTCGTCAAAATCATGCGCAACTTGTCGGCTTATCCGAACTTTTTGCCCCCTTTATATCCTTTCTTTACCATGCCTCCGAATCTGCGGAGTTATCAGCCCGATTCGACGTACAAGCCGCTCGAGAACAAACTGTCAGACAACGACGAAACCTCGCACAAGGTCGCCTATCCTTCGATGGCTCCCGGTTGTCAGTCGAAAGTACCAACTTCGCTTTCCTTTGACAAATCACTCCCTCAAAATCTGCATCCCTCCTATTATCCTTTATTCAATTTTTCCCCTCCATCTACTTACAATATGCCCCAGTCAAAGTTCATTCCCACTCCTGAGACCGGTGCTACGACGTCCTCTCCATGCCTGTCTTCGTTCAATCAGTCTCAATTTTACAAGTCTGCCTTCTCCAGTGACTCCAACTTTCATAACACGTCCAAGACGTGGCCTTCGCCATGCGACGTCAAGCCTGCATCATCTGATCCTGTCGTAAGAAGAGAATCCAAATTCACAACTTTCTGCAAAATGGACAAGTGAGTCTGCATCGATTTGATTCTACGTTCGTAGCAGTTCTTAGGAATGCACATCAGCTGTCATTTATCTTCGACGGCGATAAAAGTGATCGTGCTCAGGTCCGCAAATAAATTGTGAACTTTCCTTCAATTCGAAGATCGGAAGCCGTGAAATCCTCAGCGAAACGTGGCGAGGCGTGCAGACCAATAAAGTTGGCCGACGGAAGAACGGTTTATCACTGTTCCCAGTGCCGAAAGACCTTCACGAACATATCCGACGTCAACAGACACATGGACTTCCACGAAGGTGAGCCTTGCTTCTGTGGGTAAAGATTTTGGGGAATATTCCCACGAGAATTTTCTCCGTATCTGGCTCGGTCTAAATTTAGCCGGAGAGGTTAGAGGTTGAAATTTGAGGGGTCAATGATTTCACTCGCTCCGTGTCGAATTAGCATATTTAGAGACCGCCTAAGATGTAATAAAGCACTGATAAATGCTTTGGCGATTGGAAGGGGTCCTCCCATTGAGATCGTAAAGCTTTCTTCCTTGCTTAAACGCAATCATACGCCCATTGTCTCAGATGTTTTCTGTGGTTTTATTAGTGACTTCTTAGTGTTGCTTTTCTAATGTTGAATGTTGGCCAATTAACGGCAAAAGCCAACTCACAGGCAGTGACTTTTGGTACCTAACTCCATCCCTAACCCTAACCCTACCTCATGACTCTGGAAATCTAAATAGAACTGACAAAAGTCTGTCAGTGTGAGTTCGCTTTTACCCGCCACTTCTCCAACCACCCCTCTAAGGAGTTATTGCCTCAATCAATCAAGACAAGTTATGTTTACTGCCCCGGCTGTTCGGGAGCATTTATTAAGAGGTTGAAAACTCAGCAGCACGTTGAATTCTTCTCGACCCATCCAGGACCAAAACAGACACGGAGGACATGTTGATTGGTGAATGAGATTTCTTTTTAGCTCCTTGTTTTCATTGTCTCTGAAATTTTTGTTCACTGAAACTCCACGGTAGCCCCCGGTCGGTGGTGAGCGGATGACGCGTGGCGGAAGGACCATTGAAGGAGAGAATATTAAACATGAAGAAGACCTTTCACTCGCCGAGCCGTTCAGATCACCCCCGTTGATCGGAAGCCAATTAATGCCTCTTTTATGCCTTTCTACATCAACAAGCCGCATGCTCGCCTGGCCTCCATAAATAGACTCTAAATAAGTAGCAAGAAACAAAAACTGACTAACGGCTTAAGTCTCTCTCTCCCCCAGCAGCCAACAAAGACATCCGCTCGTGCAATGAGTTTGCTGGCATGGGGAGACTTGATGAGGAATTCGCTCGCAGAGGAGTTGGGTGGACGGAGTGAGGTAGGAATGAGGGAACGGTTGCGTAGTTCTCAGCGATTGTTCGGTTGGGCGGATGAGTGAAAATGGACGCTTGCGCACCGAAATAACGACTACGGCACGTCCGACCGACGAAATTGCGTGCGAAATGTAAATTTTTATTCCCGACCAGTACACGAAGCCGTGGCGCGTGTAAAGTAGAAAATTAATTGTTTATGTTTTCTCACATGTGCTCGTAGAACTCACACGATGCCGACTCTAGGGTGCATTCCCAGTGCACGCCAACCCCAACCAACTCCACTGAGAGACTGATGATCCTCAATTAGAGCTGTGTAAATAGAAATAATCATTTGAATAACAACAATAATAATAATAATGATGATGATGATGATGATGATGATGATGACAATAAATAGTAGCAGCAATGTAATAATGCTAATATTAGACAGCTAGAGAATAACCAGTGAGTTTTATATTAAATGTTATTAATTATATAAATAATAATAACAATAATAATAATGATGACAATAATAATAATAATAATAATAATAATAAAAGTCACATTAACAGCTGTGAATAACGTCAGAAACACCGGCAGCAATGAAGAGACTGAAGTGCAATTTTCTCGATGGTCGAGAATTTTTAACAAAGTTTTCATCAAAAAGTAGATTATCGCTCTGTGGATGGCGCTTATTTCCGCCGGAGTGTGCACGACAAAATGAGGCTGGATTAATTAATTAAATAAAAAAAGAAAATCACTAAAAAATAACCAATTCCCAATCAAATATTACATAAAATTACCCAGATAACTGGGCTAAAAATCTTCAAAATGATTTCAAATTCTAAACAAAAATGCCATGAATCACATTCACGCACCTCAGCTTTTAATAAGCAAGCGGAATGTAGTTGTGAGATAATTTATATCCAGTAGGTCGGACCGATCGGTAGAGGACCGATTCCAGGAGTCTTCTGGAAGACCAGATGAGGATGGAAATGCTTCCAAGTTAACCATAAACATTCCCCTTCATGAGTTATTAATGCCGATGATTTACGCGCTCCTCCGATCTGTTTGTTTATGGAGTTTTACTGCTCTGTCGACTGACAGAACGATTTGGAGGCTTAATTTGTCATTTTCCAGACTTACGGTGCTCGGTGTCAATGAATAAAGTGTTATCCTTTATGTTAACTGTTATTATTTATTTAATTAACAAATTATTATTATTATTATTATTATTATTATCATCATCATCATCATCATCAGTTGTTTTTGTTGACAAACATTACAATAACTGAAATGATACTTGCTTGAACCGACCGTCACCTTCTCCAAGAAAAAGATTTCATTGATTGAAATTTCAATAGTTGCAGACAATAATGATTTGCGCGCGTATTTAAATGTCGTGATAAAAACGGACAATTGTGATCAATAGTTTAGTTTAAAGGCTTTCTTATTAAATCTTCATCTTAGACATCCGCCCTTTCAAATGCAAATTCTGCAGCTATTACGCCAGGACGAACAGTCAGTTGAAGGTCCACATGATGAGACACCAAGGTCTGCTTACAATTAAATCATTTCCTTCTTGATTAAAGATGAATTTTATATTCATTTTCTTTCGATGAATAACATAAATTATTTGATAATGTTATGATTGCATTGTTTTAAAATTAATTAATTTAATTTCAACAAAAAATGCGTTTGGTTTATCCAAGTATGTATTCGATACCTAAGGTCTGTTTGCACAGTCGCCAAGGAAGTAGAAATTTATGGTGGAAAGATGGTGGATATGTGGTGGATAGGTGGTGCTCCAGCATTTTGACAGAAATACTTTCAGATCAATTGATTTTTAATCAGACTCTGACAATGCAATCGACATTTCTTGATCATTACCAAATCTTGGTGATATATATACTAGGATCTATTTCCAACGTGATAAACTCAATGCAAATGTCCTCTCAATGCTCTCTTCTTTGTTAATGTTTCAAATCAAATCGTTGCTAAAAATCCACCTGTTGAACCTGCTGCATTCTTACTCTCCTCACAGTGCAGTGGAGGTTAGGCCAATCTCATCGTAATAGTTATAAGCGCTTGTTAGTTTTTTCTGGGGCTTTTGATGTCGGGCAATAAACCAGAAAGTACCAGTCTATGATCCTTAATTACTTTCAAAAAACAAACTCTCTCCTTATCTCTTGTAAATTCACCGAATATTTTCATCCATTTCTCTTCAAATCCTGATGCTGTGCTAATTAGTAAATTTAAAATTTTAGTCAATTTAAGTGTTTCTTAAATTTCTCGACAGAATTAATTAACTTTTTTATGGCACTATTTCCTGGAGCGAGTTTCAGTTTGAGTAAAACTCCCCTTTCTGAGACCTGAGCTCTTCTTCTGATGTTGTGGGGCTCGCTAGCTCGCTTTTACACAATAATTTTGAATTAATTGAAACTCACAAATGTTCTCTCAATGCCCTCTTCTTTGTTGATGTATCAACATTCATAAAAACTCAACTCAGAGAGCCTGAATGCTGCTTATCTGAGACAATTGAGGCACAATCAACATACAATCTAAGATAAGATGCAATCGTTAGATACAATAACCACACAATCTCGGATGCAAGATTCAAATAGTAGAGACAATCAACATACAATCTGAAATGCTTGAAGATCATCAAGAGTCTACGATATCTATCATTCAAACAAATTTCCATTTATTAATGAAACGCAAAAGTAACAAAATACTAAATCCCGAACGTTGAATCTGAAACTCGAAGGGATCCGCCAATACGTGTGCAACTTGTGCAACTACAAGGGGGTGACTCAGTCTGACCTCAACAGACACACCAAGTCCCAGATCCATGTGCTCAAGTCGAGGAACGAGTGCAGTCAGTGTTCTGAGGGTTTCGTTTCCCCCATGAACCTTGCCCAACACTGCAAAGATCGTCATCACTCGAGTGTCACCTAGCGACCGGAATGCTTCCTTTCGGATGTGATGGCGACGAGCGATTGTTGATATTTTGTGATTATTTTCTTTATTTTTAAAATTTTTGTCAATCGTTATTTGTTGTTTTTCAGTCCTGACGGATTTAAAGTCTTTCTTTTTTTCATGTTCGTCGTTTGCAATCTTGAAGAGCTTTTTTTCTTTCATTCTGCTTTGGCAGAACCTGTTGTTGTTGTTGTTGTTGTTGTTTTGAAGTTTTTATGCGTTAAAGAATGTTTATCAGCTGTTCCTTTAAGAGTGGCTTACCTCCTCCTCCTCATCCTCATCTTCCTCTTCCTGTATGAGAAGAACTTCACGCGTGTTTTAACTCTAAGTTATTTTTTTAATTATCGTTCATAGATTTTGTTGTTTCTCTCGTGTTTATGGTCAACAGAGTAAACGAATGGAGCTGTATAAACACTTGAAACAGCCTTTTCCACGCCCTGACGATGTTTTCCGTGGAACTCCACCTCCGTGCGTGGACGAGTCGATAGGAATTTGAAATTAAAGTCAAGATTTAGGTGGGTAAGCCCTCGTAAAGTAAGCAGCAAGTGAGTTGTTTTTAATAGTTTATTTTGAAAAGCCCGAAACAAACATCATCGGGTCCAACTTCTTCAACTCGCTTCACAGATCTTTGATTACTTTCTTTCATCTTGCTGAATTGAATAGCTGGACAGTTTAGCATATTTTTTAAGTCAAGTTTAATCACACGAGGCCACAAATTTCAGGACAAATAAATCTTGTGGAATGCAAACTACGCTTGGAGGCTTTCAATCTTGATTCCTAGTTGTTTGCCCCAGATTAACTTTTAAAAGGGTCTAAAAGTTACTTTTAAATAATTGTTCTGTGCCATGAACACATTTACAAACCGTAGATTTTATTATTAAATATAAGTTTTGTAATGAAAATATTTTTACAAGAATTTTAATATTAATTATTAAATTTAAAATAATATAATAATATTAATCAGCAGCTCGTTAGTTTCAGTTCTAGACACCCATGGCGCTCAAAAGATTTTCCAAAAGAAGTAAATACATGCAATAATTACAAATGTAAATTTAAATGCAATTGTAAACCACGCCAATTGTCAACATTTGCAAACTTTGTGTTGCCAAAAATGTCTCTCCAGTATTCCTCCATCCATTCTTCTGATGACAGATTCAGTTGAGACAATAACAATGAGTCACAGATGATTCTTCATTACTCCAACGTCAAATGACTCTTTAATGATTTTCCTTGAGACGTTGGAATGAAAGAATCACTTTCAGTTTTATTTCTTCTTGATTGACACAAAATGAAATTTTAAGCCCCACTTCTAACTTGCTCTGTTGACCAACATTGCTGACATTAAGTGCGATTAAATGATAAGGTAATGCAACTTTCATTTAATGTGATTACTATAATTTATTAACTAATTTACAATTGATTAGAATTGTTAATTTATTTAAATAATTGCAAAATAATAATCTGTTAAATTTTATTATTAAGTTTTTATTTTACATTAAAACGTTTATTGAATAATAACAGATATTATTATTATTATTATTAATATTATTGTTGTTGTTATTCTGGTCAACAATAATAACTTGAATGTGATCCTAAATATTGATAAACGTAAAAAATTTAAAAATTAGAGTTTCTAGTTAATATTGATATGCGAACTATGGATCGGACAGATTTGGACATCGGACGTCAATTGGAAAACATTTCAAAATAGTTGAAGAAAGCAGTCTCATTCATGGGAAAATTTAACCTCGATATAAACATTTTTTTCAAAAACAAAGATGCTCTTTCCCTCAAAAATTGACCTTTCAACCTTTGAACTTTTAGAAGAATGCAATGGAGCACTTTGTAATAAATGTCATTTGTCCAAAGCAATGTCAAGAATTTAAAGCAGTATTAGTGCAAAATTCAAATCTGAATTTATTATAATTCGTTGGTCATGCAAATACAATCCGCGGAACAGCACCTGATGTCAACGCAATTTCGAATAAAAGTCTTTTTACAAAGTGTGCGTCATTAAGGGATTAGTAATTCAACATCACTCGAAGGATTGATTGAATGGTCTTCTTTCTTAGGTCTAGGCATGGAGTACAAGAGAGTCCTCCAAGCAATTTCTTCGGGAAGGTTAAATAATTCGAGATAAGACCTTGACCGAATGTAACTTTTTATCTCGGGATGTTGTTCCACATCAGGGTCATCCCAATCAACTTGTTCGAGGAGAACCACTAAGATGCGATGTTTATTCTTGTCCAAATCATTGTTATAAGCCATTTTAAATTCTTCCATGCACCAGTGACTAGACAGAAAATCCTTTGAAATCAAACAGAGAGTGCGTTTTGAGTTGACGATTGCATTGCGGGCGTTATCCAAAATTGATTCTCCTACGAGAAAGTCTCTCTCGTGAAAGCAAACATTAAATCCATGATAGTTCTCGAGAATCCCCAAAACTTTTAAGCCATCCTCAATATTTGCATGAGAACAAACAAGAAAAACATCATGTAACATTCTTTCACTCAGGCATTCGTCATTGTCCCAGATGAATCTGATACCATATTTCTCAAAGATCAAATGCTTGTTCTTTCGCCAAGACAGTAAAGTAATGGATGTTAAGAAAACTAATGAAATTAAGATTGCTGTTATGATTTCAAACAATAATTTGTGGTTGGACAGAGGCTTGTAACAAAAATCTACTTCCATTATGTGTTTTCCAGAATGCCATTCTGGAGAAGAACAGAAAGGTTTTCTATTTAATTTGTCGTGATTCATGGTAAACCAGGTTTTCATCCATTTATTATCGCAATTGCAGGCCCATGGATTGTCGTGCAAACTCCATTGCTTTGTTGTAAGATTGGCATTCAAGATTTCTTTAGGCAATGAAGTTAATTTATTATTATTCAGCAATATCCTTTCCACATTTCTCATGAATTTCAGAGCTGCTGGTTCAATCGTTGTCAGTATTCCACTGCTGAGATCCAAAGATTTCGTGTATTTCAAAAGTACTGAGTTTTCAGTAATTCTATCGATGGAATGATGAGTGAAAATTAAATCGTACTTGAGAGGGATGCTGTAGAAGTAAGTCATTGTTTTTCTTGATGGAAGCTTCGTGGGAAAGGTGTCCAATTTCACTAATCTGGAACAATCGACGACCAAAGTGTTATTGTAAGGTCTTTGGTAACAGGTACAATTTTCTGGACAGTCTTCTGTTACAGCGCAGATTATGGAAGGAGGATCAATGCTTGCTCCTGCTTTTCCTACTCTACAAGGCATATCCACAAATATTTTGGCATGGTATGCTCTCTGTTTAAATGTCAAAACAGCGTAATCAATGCAGTCACAAGCCAATTTATTTCCATACGTTTGTATGCCTTTAAGCGAGTCATAGGAACACTTTGTATGAACGAAATCTGTTGTTGGTGCCCAGGACATGTAAAACTGTGCTAGATGAGTCAATTTGTTATCGTTCAAAAGCAATTGGACGCTTTGGTTGTTGGGACATTTTATGATGAACTTTAAGTGGTTGGTGAGGTTGGAGATGAGGTTAAAACCAAGGTTGACTGTTAACTTTGTTCCTCTCAATCCTAAAGCAAGAGGCCAAGTATCCAAGGAATTCAAATTGTTCGAACTCAAATCAATATATTCTAAATTCTTAAAAAGATTCACATCAGTAAAGACATTGACACCGATATAACTGATGTTGTTGCCGATCAGAAAAATTCTTTCCAGAGAAACGAGACCATCAAATATTCCATCTTCAAGAGATTTCAAATTGTTGTTGCTGGCCGTCAATGTTTTCATTTTGTTCATTTGTTTGAAGCAATTTCGGGGAAATTCCGACAGCTGATTTGAACTCAAATCTAAATGCTCGATATTCGAGCTATTGTAGAGTAAAGTCCACATTCGTAGAGAAATCGTCGAATAAGTAAAGGACAAATCTTTGATTCTTTTGCTGGTCAGATATTCTTCCACGGCACTTGGATCTGCTTCATGGCATTTAAGTCCGATGCCGCCACCTTCACATTCACAGTTTTTCGGACAATTCAACGAATACACTTTATTACCAACACGGAGTAATATTATCGATATAAATATCTCCCTTAACATCGCGATTAATCCAGTGGTCAATTGTTGCTAAAAATCCTCACAACAACTGAGTTATTATCGTTCTCGTATTATTTTATTAAAGTATTAAAGTATTAAAGCCTTACCCAAGGGCTTTCCCCTGGTCCTGGCTACTCCGACGCGTTGACTCGGTATTGCAGTTCAACCGGCTTTGAAATTGAGATGGTAGTCCAAATAATCTCGTTATTCAAAGGACGTTAATGTACTCCCCATAGGGCCTTCCCTGGGTTGTTAGCACGACAAGTAACTTCTCTACCTTTACTGACGCATGCAGGAACGCGGCCAATCGATCTAACTTTGCACGCTCTCCATTCTTTCATTGTTGTTGCTGTCGTCTTCAATTTACTGTTCGTATTTTACTATTGTCGTACATCTAAAATAAGAAACCCCTGCATTCATTTTGAATTTGTTGTCAACAACACTGAGAAATAACGTCGTCATTTAAAATATTTCCAGACATATAAAGACGTTATTTCCGTTACTCACGAGGTTTTTGAATTCAATGAACTTCCTCATTAGTCGTCTGAATATTGTCATTCGGGTTTTCTACCGCCTAGGACTCAAATGTCGCAGACATAACCACGTATTTACCAAATAACATTAAAACACATTATTTGGCCGTCCAAAATAGATAGAAAGGGGTTTTCATATGAGCTATAAAATTAATTTAATAAGGTGCAAACGAACTTCAAAGTAGGTTTCTGTGGCATACAAACATGATGCATTTAAGAAATGTTCCTTTTTAGTTTATTAATAATAGTTTAGTGATGGATAGAAGTAAGGCGTTGTCACATAAAATGAGAGGGAGAATAGCCTTCAGGAAATTATTGAAGAGCAAGGATTACTGAAGAGCTCGGTAGGTCCGACAAGTTATTTCTAATTATCTGAATGCTCCTGAAGACTATGGAACCAAGAAATCTCCAGGAAGAAAGAGGAAATTGTCTGCCAAACAATTAAGAACAGAGTTAAATTTAAGTGTGTCTAAGAAAACTGTAATACATTAATTAAATACAAGCAAGATTTTGAAGTATGAAAAAAGATTGAATGTTCCAGCTCTGCCAGAACATCATTTTATAGCAGAAATCATGGAGCTGGAACAGTCATTATTTGGGCAGGAATTTCACATGATGGACTCATTGATCTATTTTTACAAGGAAAGCAAAACTCAGCAGAATATGTTAAAGAATTTGAAAATAAGCTCCTGACTTTTGCTAAGAGGAAGTATGGTGCTAATTAAGTTTCAGCAGGATACTGACTGCTCCAATCCACATTTCCGAACAGGTTTTGGTTAAAGTAGAGGATAACGCCATTGTTTCAAACAAATGTCTAGCGAGGCTCTGGCGAGTCCACGTTTAACTTTTCTAAGGTGTTATGAAATCAGTAGTATCGAAATGTCTGACAACCTTTTGTCAATTTCTACTGAAATTCTTCGCATATTTCAAATAAAACATGTTTTCAATTATTGTTTACATTTTTAAAACGAATATCGGTGAGTAAAATATCAGACGATGTCATTCTCAATATTAGAACATTTCAATATTTTATTTTACAATTTTAAACATTTCAATGTTAGATAATAGAATGTTGAAATTATTGATATAATATAATAATAACATTTTTCATATCAATGGATGGAAATATTTTGCCGGAATAGAATGCATAACTGGAGTAAAAGGAGTGCTTATTAAAAAGACTTTGGTCTTAAATAATGGTTATGTTATGTTATAAATTACAATTTATGAATAAATTTATTTTTAAGAATTGTTTGCTCAGTGTTTTACAAATTTTAAGATATTTAAATAATACATCCACAAATTAGAGTTGAATGCTAAGAGTTTAGGAAAGCCTAAAGTTAATCAAAATATCTTTAAAAAAAACAAAAAAACTCCATTTCTACTTAATCATAGCAATCAATCAACATGCAGGAGAAGCATATATTGATGGAGGAGCAGGAAATTACTCAGAATTTATTTTTATAAAACCAAGGATTTAATTTTAGAAGTAAGGTTAACTTCCCCATATGAGGTGTGAAAACCATGTTGGTTAAATTCTGAGGCAAATTATCGAAAGTTGGGACTAACATCCATTAACTCTTTTCCTTGTTACTTCCTGTGAATGTTCATTTTAAAATAATTATAAGGTTTCTTCAAATATTTTTCGGGTTTGTTTGTTGAATTAAAATTTTGCTAAAATGATAACTAATTTATAAAAATTTGTAATAAATAATAATTTATTTGTAACTTGATTAATTTTTTATGAATAAAAATTTTAATATTGTTATGTCTCACTTAAATATCTATTAATAAGAAGCCAGATGTCAGCTCGGAACATCAACCTTTAAAAATAATAATAAATAAAATAAAAGCGAATAAAATATAAAATTTAAACTTAACGTCAGATTTTAAAATTTTAAGATTATTTAGAATATTAAAAATAAAATTATAAACACCAAATATTGAATAATAATCTAAGTACAATATTTTCACAGTTTATCTAAATGTTTTTGATGATCAGCCGAATCAATCTTATCCTTCTGCATCCAACCGTTTTGGTTTTTGAACATGGAACTTCCACTGGAACTGGGAATAATTGATCCATAAAGATGCTGGCAATCAAGGGGCTCCCAAGTTGTTCCAGGAGATGGAATTGAAAAATTGGAATGGCCGAGTTCTGACGGAAGGAATGAAGTTCTCAGCGACTTCCCATTAAGACTTGCGGGCAGTCCTAGTTTACCGGAATGTCTGAGTCTGTCAGCTAAATAGAAAGGATTGTAATTTACAATTGGGAAATAACGGTAGCCTTGGGCTGCAAATGGGCTGCACGGAAAGTTAGGACCATGAAGTTTGTTCGTCCCTTCTTGTGGAAAACTGGAAAACTGAGGAAGTATGTGATCAACTGATTGTGGAACTGAATTTATCGGCAGCATCCGACTTTGAGACTCCGAGAAGCGAGTGTGGAGAAGAAAGTTGTCAGAAGATTTGGACTGTCTGGAGGTCTCCTTGAAGGAAAGATCCGTGGCCGACAATTCCGGGGGACTCCTGCTTTCCTCGTCCGATGACAGGAGACTATCATTCTTTCCATGCCATTTCTTTTTGAGGATTTTATAAACATTTTCATTTCTCGTATCTTTAGATGATGGCCGACAAAAATCTGTGAAGGCGGAGGCAGATAACATTGAGGCGTAGGAATACTGAGCAAGAGCAGCCGCATTTATGGCGTATGCAGCGTAGAGACCAGCTGGACTGCCGTCCATACAATCGGAACCTCTCTGCCCGAGCGGAATGCCGTAGGACCAGGCAGCCATGGATATTCTCTGCCTCTTGTCCTTCATGCGTCTGTTCTGAAACCACACCTGGAACCACAATGCCAATCATTGGTAGAAATCCATTCTATTTAAACGACGCAAATAGTAGATGAAGTTTATTATGGATTACGCAATATTCGATCTTTTGAGTGCCTTATTTATCCGAATAGGATGTGAGGGCACTTTTTTAATCGTTCTACCATTTATATAGCGCTCCTACTCGAGGGCGCTCCCTGCCAGTGCAGGCTGGGTTGCAAACACGACACATCACGACTGTTGCCATTACCGCCGCAAGCAGGAGCGCAACCCATTCAACCATCTTACACTCCATAATCTTAAATAATTAATTCTTAATTAACAGAACTCAATTTGTAATTTATGCAATGCCAGAATATGCATTATGCTTGCAAGTAACCTTGATGGTGCATTCAGGAAGATCCAGCTGAGAAGCCAATTCGCATCTCCTGGGCCTGGAAACGTAGTTTTCCTTGAGGAATTCTCTTTCCAGTTTTGCCAGTTGGTCCCTGGTGAATGCTGTCCTATATCTTCTCATCTGGTTGTCGTCGTATTGGTTGAACGTCTTGTTCTCGTTGCATTTGTTTTCGTTCGAGTTTGAAACTAAAACATAGGATTATTTTGAAAATGAATTTTTTGTAATGAAATCTTATAATTTTTTTGGTAACAAGTTATCTTTATTGAATCTTGGAAGATCACCCTAAAGTGGATACCTGCTTCCTACTTTGGGTAAACAATGCAGCGTAAATATGAAAATTGGACTAAATCGTTATAATTAAACGATATATATATATATATATATATATATTATATATATATTATATATATATTATATATATTATATTATATTATATATATATTATATATATATTATAATTATAATTAATTCAATAAATTCAATTATAACAAAATTGATTTTGAATATTAACGGGCACTTGTATGGTGTTACCTGAAGTCATAAATACCTCTCTTCAAGCTTACCATTAAAATGGAAACATTTATGAAACAATAACCATTGTAATATTCTTCATAATTTAATGACATCATCATCATCATCGTCGTCGTCGCCATCATTACCATCAGTGCCGTAATAAATAAACAATCATGTCATTTGCATTACATATGCATAAAAGTTATTACCAACGAATATCGCCGACAGAAATTTCAGGCCCATTGGCACAGCGGCCTCGGACCCCTAGGTTATGTTATGTCAATTTGATGATGGAAAAGCAAAAAAAAAGGTCATGATTGTAATATTTTGTACTTTAAAACCCGGGCAGGCGCAAAAACATTACCGGGCCCCTGGGCATTCCCCCTGCATCTGAACCATGATAATGCGCAAAATGAGATTAGGGAAAGCATAAGAAATGTAAAACATCGTAAAAGCATAATAAATGTGTATAATAATAAACATCTAGATTTAACTCAAATTAATGAATTTATTTACTGTACAGCAAGTAAGCCACATAGCGGCAGATTGCACGGTGCTGGCATTAACTGAATATTTTTGGATCGACATAACAACTGGATGATTAGGACGGTTGCTCCCTCAACGGGATTCGAATCCAAGCTGCCATCATGAGAGGCGACAGAGGCGCGTTTTGTTGTTAGCCAAATATTTACCAATCACTCAGGTTTGACGACCGTGAAATTTCAAGAAGTTAAGACACCTTTTTATGGCCGATTGTAAAATGATTTTTATTGGTTAACCATGTTCAATGATTATGTTTTCTTTCGAGAACTAACCGCTGGTGTTATCGTGTGATTAGGCCATTTTTATTTATCGTTAAATAATAGATATAAAACCAGTAATGTGATAATAGCCATAATAAAAATAATAATAACAATAATAACATCGGTAATTTTCGTACAGTTTCAGTTTCATATCGAGCATGATTTTTGAGGATGTGTGATTCGCTCGATTGTGACCGTAATATTTGCATTTACCTGGTGTGATCAGGATAGCATCTCTAGTTTTATTTTACATCCCCTTTGTGATTTCAGACCATGAGGAAAGTTGAGATGCTTTTTTGGAATGATTATTTGATAGTTTTTGATCGTGAAAGTAAATGTTAAGAAACGTTTGTTTATTGCAATGAATTTGTTCGGAATTTGTTTCAAAACTCTTCTGACCTTCGTCCATCGCTCCTTCTTTTCCAATGCTGGACAAATCATTTCCATCGCCACCATCGCACCTCTTTTCCACTTTCATTGAGCGTTGGAATTTTCTCTCCTTCGAAACATCATCTTCGTCATTGTCGTCATCGTCTTCATCTCGATCGCCATCTTCTCCCGACACGTCATCATCGCCATGTTTGTCATCTGCGATGTTCCCACTGTTATTTGAATTCTAAAAAAAAAGAAGAATCGACATAAAATAAATTTTTTGTTTTCGATTTGAAATGAATTTGAGATTTTGATATCCATCTTTGAAGAATTCAGCGTTGTATTTATTAAAGTCGAGTTATGTTAATATTTTCTCCTTACTGAGCAAATTGATGTTGTCATCTCAGTCATTAATCTTTTCTGAAATCTTTTTGGATTCTGCTTGTTTTGACCACATTTATGGGGAGGACTTGATTTCTTCATCCTGTTCATTTGAACGTCGGAGCAAGTGAGACAAGTTTGCTGAATTAAAACTCTCCCATTTTCGAAAGGTCTGTGGATAACTGCTGATTTGATTCCTTTTTGTTCTGCAGTCGATTTCAAATTTTCTGAATTTTCCATAATTTACTTGAATAACTTTAACATCAAAGCTATTAAAACAGATTATATTTTTCTACAGTATTTGCGAAGTTCTAATTCTAAACTGGAATTCATTACCGAGAGTCAAGAACGTTGAGGCGAGAAGACTTTATAAGGCTGATTGTAATTTCGGCCATGATTGACAATTATCGACGTCGTAATCTTTCCATCACTTCAGCCATGATACTCACTCGGGCGACATCCATCCACGTGATTTCGGCCCACCAATGAGAGTCTGACTTTCAAATAATTGACGAGTGACGACGGCCAATCGGAGAAGCGGATTTTCCGACAGCAAATCGTTTCTTTTCCGAAATATCGGACTTAATGAGATTCAATTAGCGATCATAAAATTCACGATGGCAACAATGTTTTGAAGGATGCTTTCAATTAGTCGTATTTACATTTTTGAGAGCTTTTGATGAAGTTGAAAGATTTTCTTTTCGTGTACTCATTGAATTAGAAAAGGTTGCATTCGAAGCGTTGGTTGTTATAACTATAAATTGTTATTGACTGTTATTACTGCTGTAATAATGAAAATTTTAATGTTATAATACAATTTAAAGCATAAGAAATTGTTATTGTGTCTTAACAATATTGTGTCTTAGTATGTCGAAACAAGTTATCCGTATTAAATATGAGTGGAACACAAATAAATAGTTGACTTGACAAAAACTTGCAGCAGCGGCACTAACAACATTAGGTGCTTCAAGAAACAAAACAAAAAATCACAAACAACAGAAAATCAAAACCAAAATCGTGAAAAGATTCAATTTCGCTCGAAATTCGTTCACCGCTGAAATCGATCGCTGAGGAGTTAAACTCCGGGAAGATGGAAGATGGAAGATGAAGTGCTCCTATCACGGATGAGAAAAGAATTCTTCTCCTATTACTGGCCTTTAGTGCGAGGGTCGCCATGTTTCATTGATTAGGAAGCTTTGAGGGAACATACATGATAAGGATGCCATTATAGATAGAGTAGCCACCTCTCCAGATAAACTCCCTCCGAATCCAATCCCGAATCCCGCTACTCTGCAGTAAAATTCTCGGACGTAATGGAGCGCAGCGAGTCGACACCGGAGTCAAATTTATAAATAGCTCGACCTTCTCTCGAGTTCGTAGACTCTTCCTCCAGAAGAGATTGTTGCTTGGAAACTAAAAGCTCTCGTCGATGCCTTGCGTCGCACTCCTCTCATTAGAATCTTCTGTCGCTCTCAGTCATTAGCTGACGACGCTTCCAATCACTTTCCTCCATCTTCCTGTCCGTCTATGGAACGACGACAGCGATAACGAAAAGCACAACAACTCAAACACCTCGAACGACTATTAGTGTACTGACGGATGTAGATGGAGATCGTAAGAAAGATTGGAGGAATTAGACGATTTTTCCATGAGACAATTATCTGGAATGAGAAGTTCATCTCCGACTGGTGTACGATTTATAGGAGATATTCGGGCAACAACAAAAATAAAAATAAATAAATGAGACATAATAATTTCTCATGAGCGGTTATCACAGCGATAAGACATAAAACAGCCAAACAACTCTTGAGATGTAATAATGCAAGCCTCATCTCGTAGTGGATGATAATAGCAATAAACTTATCGAGTGTAGCAATCAAAACTTAACGAGCTAATACAATGTTATCTTTCATTTGGTGATCATTTATTTAAAACTTTCTTTAAACTTTCATTCCTTCGTTCATTTACATATTCATTCATTCATTCCTTCAGTCATTCGTTTTTTTGTTTCGGTCGGCATGCGTAATAATTATCGATAATTATAATGATCAACTTACATCTAGCGGTTAATCTGGGCTAAGTTTAACTTAATAAGTATAAATTAATAGTGACTCAGAAACAAAAATTCAAAAATAATTCGGCTCATTTAAAACAATGGCGGTTAAAATTCTTTCTTTTAAAAAAAAGTCGGAAGATCCTTCCTTGATTAATGTTCTTGACAGGCGACCAGCTAGAACGACACTCGTGGGACGTACCATTTGCTAAGAAGGGGTGTCTGACATCATTGGTTTGTAATCGATGCCTCCATTCCTCTTCCTTGGATACCAATGCATTTCTCTGGCGTCACTTTACTTTTTCATGTTAGAGTCTGCTCTCAGAATGCTTTCCACAAGTGGATCGTCTATTTGACACGTGTCTGTCTCTCTTTGTTCGCAAGTTCTCTTAACATTTTAAGATTTTCAGTCTAAATATACTGATTTAACCGAACTCCTGAAAAAAAAATATTTAAAAAAATGTAAATACAATTTTATAAATAAAGTCCAATTTATTTTTACGTTACAATGACAGCACATCCCTACTGCCTCGCGCAGACAATTCAAACGAGTCGATTTCGAGCGTTTCTAATTCGAATTTCTGTTCATTGTGTTGCTAGTAACTTGGTTTCATTAACAACCTTGAATAATAACAGTAAATTTATGAATTTGGTATCAATTAAGCGCAGATAGATCGACAACAAGCAATATTTAATCTTCAAGCATAGAAGCATAACAACTTGGCCTATTACATTTCTTTGGCTTCAAAATTTTATCAAATTAATGATCAATTAAAAAATATTGTTTTTTTAAAGGAAAATCTGCAAATTCCTTTGAAACTTACAAATAAAGGATTCTTCCATTGAATCTTGAGAGTGACTTCTAATTAAATTGGAATTCTTTATCATTTAAGCTTTCTAATCGATATACAATCACATTAGTCGCTAATGTATCTCCAATAAGTAATACAGAATGTTGTAAAATGTACTAATGATATTAACACAAGATTAATACAATTTTCAGGATGAGGTAAAAATTCGTTCAACCTTCAAAAATTAACTCGAAGGCAACGTTACTGACAAACCCCGAAAGTTTTGTCCCCCTTTTGAAAACAATGAAAATAATATTCGTTGTGCTCGAAATGCTTCGAAAATTTTTTCAACATTTCTAAAATGTTTAAGTTTTCTATTATTCCATTTTTGTCTGCTGACAATTCCAGCTTATTGCATTTAATAACAATCAATCCTACCGTGTCTGGATCGTTCCGACAAATACGGTTAAGTTATTTTTTTTTACATAAACTCAATAATGTACAATTGTCTTTAAGCGGAATATTATTTATGTTATATAATCTTTATCGATGATTAACAATGTTCACAATAACTTCTGCTGCAGTTAGTAGTACCGCAGCATGAAAGTAAACTACGTCAGGATATGCTGTGCTCTTGAATTTTGAGAGGGGGTACGCTTCGCTACTTTATTCTTTGTGTAAAGTTTTGTAAAAATGTCTCGAAATGTGAACCGGGCGATGCTAGAATATTTTACTGAGTGGAAAGAGATTAATGACAACATCGAACCTGCTGGTGACAAAGATTATGCAGAGTCACTAGTTGATGGTTTGTATTTTTCATTTTAAAATTATTTTTCATCACTTATGTCTCTACATTAATGTGTTAATTTGTCCATTTATCTTATAATTTTGCAGAGTCTGAACAGGCTTCAGAGTTCTTAGCGTCCGTCGGGTTTGCAAATATTGTTTCTACGATTAAAAGTAAACATACCTATGTTTATTTACATGGAGGTTACAAGAAATTAATTCAATCTTATTCTGCCATTACAAGATGGAGGTGACAGTCGTGAGATGTACGAGGATCTGGAAACCTTCCTGACGAAGAACCAGATGGCCACCATCAGGAAAAGGGTGGATACCCTCAGGAGGAAGGGTGGAAATCGTACTGCCAGGAAAGATGTCAGGAGTTTGTTCCTCGATGACAGGAGTCATCACTATCGAGAGACTGCTCAGGAGGTGTCCAAGTTGCATGGAATAAAGTTTAAGGTGTTTGTCAGTAATTATTTAAGGATAATTATTTTAATTAATCTTATAATTATTTTAATTTCTCGTTAGAGAAGGATTTCTCCGTTCAGGTCGGGAGGTGTGGCAAATGCAGAACCGGAGTTAATTAGTGGGTGGAATATTTGTAATTTGAACTCTCTCCATAAGAATGATGTCTTTGCTGTTTAATTATTTGTCATATTTGAAATTAACTATGATCTGAAGTAATCAAAATATTGATTAAGCAGTAATTAGATCATACATTTCCAATCAATCTATTTGACTTGGCTTTTCTACTTTTAACAAAGACTCCAACACCATTGCTCCCCATTTTGCTAACCATGATGATGATGATGGTGATGATGTTGATGGGCATACAGCACTACCTGTTTTCTTTCCTGACAAGGTGACATTTGGATAATTTATTTAAAATATATTAAAAATCAAACAAATGTTATTTAAGTAGGTTTTCTTAGGAGCTCCTCAATGCAATCAATTCTCTGCATTTGAGTTGCAAGTACTTGTCCATTGTTTATTTTGGATTCTTCTGTCTGCATTCTTTTTTGCTCGTTGATACTATTTCAATAATTAACTGACACATGTTTTTGATCCTGGAGTGAATCTTGTTATTAATTGTTGTGAATTATTTTTTTTAATGAATTTTTAATTCTATTCAAACCTTAATGAAAACAATTTATTACGTTAAGAATTCTAAAATACAGGTTTCTTAATTATATAAAATAATAACAACGTCGTAAAGTTTGATAAAAGTCATTAACTATTTTTCATAGGCCCTGAGCATTTGTCTGGAAAGGACCCTGATTGACGACCTGGGCAAAAAGGACTTGAAGATGTTGGAGGCACTGGCACAGATTGAACTCATGGGGGTCTTTGACAAGTTCAAAATCAACTTCACCAAGCAGAAGAGCAAGAGAAAAATTAAAGGTGAAACTGATATTAACATAAATAAAGAATAATTAACTGAATAACTGTAATGTAAATAAAACTGGCACATTGATTGCACATCGATCGACTCGTCTCCACGGTGTAAGGTAATTACGCCGCGAACGAATGTGAATCGCGCAATGTTTAATCACGTGAAACGTGCTCTAGAAACCGAGTTTTAAAATGCACCGACCGCACGTAACGTTGAACGACTCGTCTGATTGTATCTTTGTTAGTAAACACTTGAAATTTGAAATACACCTGTCGCCCTTTGAGCTGGCAAACAAGTTCCTCGAAAGAGTTCGTGTAGGTTTCTTTTGTTTGCTAAATAGGATAATTATGAGGACAATTATGAGAATAATTATGACGAGAGCTAACTACGGCAAGGACCGATTTTGAGCATCATACAGGCATTTCCTTACTTTCCTTACTCTTGCTAGAAAAGGTTTCTTTGATGTCAGCAAGTCGAGGGTCCTTTGAGCTTAAATATTTTAATTTGTCACATTTATTTCATTTAAAGTCTTCAATATAATTTATATGAATTTCTGTCTGATTTTTGATTTTCTATTTTAATCAAAATATTGATTCAATAACAACTGCAAAGAATGTGAAATGCTCCCATCAGACAAAGATGGAGTGTTTGGCATTCGACTCCAGACCCTCTTGGAAAGGGACCTCAAGACTGATCCGGCTGTCGCCGTTCCAAAACTTTTTCATCAGGTTTCACTTTAAAGAACTGATTCAGTATGCTGTAAATATTATGTGATGATTTGATAATATGACATGATGTGATGATGTGATGATATGACATGATGTGATGATGTGATGATATGACATGATGTGATGATGTTGTTATGGTAGTTGAGATACTCTGTTGAGTTATTTCTGGTTGAAACATCGGGAGATGAAGAATTATTATTCTTCAGCATTTCTTTTACTAGAGGCTTGTGAGTAGAGCATAATTTGCATAATGAGTTTGCAGATGGATTGATGGATGGATGGAGGGAATGAAAATGAACAACATGGAAATTAGAGTTTGTTGAACTTTTGTTACAAGTTGTTGTGCCACATGGAGAAGAACTGCTTGAACGAAGAAGGAATACTCAGGTTATCGGGCTCATTCACCAGGATCAAGGTTTTTATTCTATTTTATATTAAAATATTTACTAATATTTCATATTATGTTCTGTAACTTTATAATGACATATTTTATTACCTGCTTTCATAAAGTCGCAAAAAGATGTTTGTCTGCTATCAGCATTAATTTGCAGCCACAACAACTGTTGAGCAGCCAAAATGTAAATGCAATGTTTATAATTTGGGCTCAAATGCAAAGAAGTCTTCATGTGTTTTGCAATGTTTCCTCTGAAGATGACAAATGTTATCATTCTCATTTAGATAGTTAAACCTTTTAGAAAACCATATTATTTGGATTGCTTTCTTGTCACCATTTTTATCTCCAACTAAGTCAACTTTTGCTAACAATAACTTATTAAGCATTCATCAAATCCATAGTTTATAAATTGCACTTTTTATGTTTTCTTATGATTACAATGCACTTCCCAAGATATTTACAGGGTTTTTTTTCTGACAGTAATAACTACAATAACACTACCCACTTTCTTCATACCACACATTACTATTATTACATTACACCGTCCCTCATTTGCTAAATCTACTTTCAAACTCTTTTCTATTCAATGTTTGGTCCAAGATTACACTCTTCAATTCCATTATCAATAAAAGATCAATTTCAATCTTGTCCTTTCAATATTCTTTATCTGTTGTTTTTTAAACAAAAAGTCTTACAAGTTGTATATATTGCGCGGCATTCTTTAAGTAATTCATTTGTTTACTTTGTGACGTGTTGATGAGGGTCGGTCTGACAGCAGAAGCGTATGTTTCCTTAAGGCCCACCCTTGAGTTATTTTATTTGGTTCTTGTGTTGTTCTTTGGTGTTTGTTATTGCAGTCAAATAAAATTGCTCAAAATTAAAAAATAAAATAAAATAATTTTGCAGCAGCTCCACATTCTAAGTTAAGTAATACATTAAATTAAGGCATTAAATTGTTATTACTATTATTATTATTGTTATTATTATTATTATTAATTATTTTAAAATCAGGAAATAAGAAGGGAGATTGATGCCCAATGGTATGTCGACTCGAAATTCTCCTTCGAGGGTTTGAGGCCGAACGACTGCTCCGGGCTCATGAAGGTCTTCCTCAGGGACCTGCCTGCCCCTCTGTTGACCTACGAGTGGATCGATTCCTTCGTCCAAATCTCTAGTTAGAAACTGTCCATCTTTCGTGAAATCGAAATCATCTTCGCTCTTGTTGGTGAAGCATTAGAAGCACATTAACATTTGTGTTAATTGTTGCCATCATAAATAATTCACGATAATAAATCAGAAGGCCGAACTCAAGTCCTGTGGGTTGGTTTTGGAGGATTGTTTGATTGATTGTTATTGATTGCAGATGTTCTGTTTCAGGAATTCAGAATCTCGTGATGCAGATTTATTGCTTGAGCCTCCTCATGCTCCTCCTGCCCGAGGTGAACAGGAACACGCTGAAAGTGAGTCGAGTTATTTTTGGCTCGACATTTCTGGTTGTAACTTGAAATTTATTGTTGTTGTTGTTAAAAATTATTATTATTATTGTTATCATTATCGTTATCTATATCATTATTAATATCATTAATGTTATTATTGTTGTTATTGTTATTGTTATTATTATTATTATTTTTGTTATTATTATTAATGAATGAAATGCGAGGCTGAATTTTTATCAGAATGTTTCTGACTTCAGATGTGCTTGTTGCATTTACTCATCGTTGCTCTTTTGCATCTCAATAACCTGAATGTTCGCCTCTTTAAAAGATTCCTTCTCTTCTTGAGCCTCTTGAACATGGAAATTTATCACGAATTCCAGAGATTGTTAAGTTTCCTGAACAAAGTGGTGGAGCATTCGGACAAAAACCTCATGACCGAAGACAACGTGACCATGATCATGGCCCCTAATCTGTTCCTCGTCAGCTCAGTGGACTCGTCCTCCTCCTCGGTACCCTCCAACAGTAGCACGGGCGGATGCACTTCCGACCTCGACAGAGATCTGTTGGTCGCCACGATGTCGTCGAACGTCATCTTGCTCATGATGAGACACCTCGAGGAAATGTTTGTGGTTGGTCGACGACGAAGTCAATTGATTGGTCGATTAACTGATTATCATCCATTGTCATTTCAACTCGGATTAATTGGCGGGCGATTGATGAATGGAAAGATTTGGTGAATGAATGTCGGACAGGTAGATTTTTTTGTCTGGCATGTGATAAATTCATGTTTGTTAGCATTAGTTTTGTAAGTTTCTCTTTAACCCACCAATGTTTATTATCTTAATATTATTATTATTATTTTTTATTATGTTGATTATTTGTAAATCACTTACTATTGATGTTTGCAATCTATCTCACCTTGAAATTCAGGTGCCGCCCGGACTGATCGATCAAATCCGAGAGAAGAATCAAGAAAGTAAACGAAAAGTGGGCACCTCAAATGTTTGATTGAGTTTGATTGAATCCACTCACTTAATTAAATGCGTGCATTTGACGTTACTTAAGATGGAGTGACTGGAATTTTATGCGATTAATCGTCGTTGGAGCCATGAATAAGTTCTGATGATTCTTCTTGCGATTCATTGTAATTTTTAATCAATATTCCCAAATGTATTTGTTAAAAATATTGAGTCTTGTTTCAAATTTATAATTTATTTTAATTTACTCGACATTTCAAAGTTCTACATTTTCGTGTTATTTTGTGGATCGGAGAATAGGAGAATATGCAGAAGTTTGTTGATGCATGGGATGTTTTCGGGATTGATTTGTCGTTGAAGCGTTGCCTAAGTCAAGAGCCATGTTTTGCAGGCGGTCAAGAAGTTTTTCAGCAAAAAGGAAAAGACGGACAACTGCCGACCCCCGGAAAAAATCCAGGTTTGAAATGGTTTTTCAATCTTTTGATTGGAATTTTGTGACTTGCTCTCCTTCAGACTTTTTTTTTATTTACACTTTTACTTGTGGTAACTTGTGGTTGTAACGAGTTAATTTATTTTTGAGTTTTGATTGTAAAATGAGTATGCTTTTTCTATAGTACATCTACACATTCACCATCATCATCATCATCACCACCATCATCATCATCACAACAATCATCATTATCACCATCAACGATGTAGGTGAACATCTTGTTGGATTCTCATTGTGAAGATGTGAGTTTCAAGTTAAAGCAGGATTCAACTGTCAAAGATGTCCTCATGTTCTGCATCTCTCAGCTCAGGTTGATTTGGTGAAAGTTTTTGAAATTAATTATTGAACGATAATGTAATATTAATATTAATAATATCATTATCGTTATTATTATTGCTATTCTTATTACTATTATTATTATTATTATTATTATTATTATTTGCAAATAAAATCGCTTGATATTGTTCACTATTGGAATAATTTGATGTCAAGGAATATTAAAATTACTATCAATTACATTAAAATTATTATTAACTACACTTTCTCCCCTCGAAAGGTTGCATTCTGAGTCGTCCCCCGACGAAGTTGTGTCCAACTTTTCACTTCACGAGGTCGGAGGAAACATCGGTTTGTTCTTCATTTCAATGTTCTTCTACGTTCTCGAGTTCAAAAGTTGAATGCAAGTCTTATCAGCACTTGTCATTTTAATGTTTTAAAAAAGTTGAATGAATTTAAAATCAATTTAAATAAATTTTCACTAACAAAATAAAAAACATCTTTTAAATTTAATTCAAAATAAAAAGAGGAACGAAGACTGGATCCGACTTCAAACTTGCAGAGTTTGTTGCGAGTGAATCCTCAGGCAAAGTTCGAGTTGAGGAAGAAGCCGTCGAACTTGATATCGACGTCGACGGACGTCTGAGAAGGAGCGCCGCTTTTTTTATTCGTCCGAGCCGAAAGTCGCGAGAGATTCGAACTCCGGACCCATGGAGTTTTTGCAGTTCGAACGATCGATCGACCTTTTTTCGAACCCAAATTTTGTAGTCGTGCGATGTTTTGTTCGTTCTTCTTGCATTTAAAGCTTCGTGACGTGAGTCGTTTTGGTCGGTTTGTTGTTGATTTTAAGGAAGCCTTGCCAGATTTTGTGGAAAAATCGAAAGAAGTCGAAATTATGAGAGTCCCGTGTATTTAAGTTTATTGTCGTGGCTCATTGTAATGGTAATTTGTGACTCAGTCTGTAAAGTTTCAGTTAAGGTTTATTTATTCCATAATTTATTTTATTCGAATGATTAATTTAAAATTGAGTTTCAGCGCCTTCTGCTCAGTTGAACTTCTGCCTTTTGCAGGCATTGGTTGATGTTTAAAATCTGTAATTATTCAATTAATTGATTGGAATTAAACTTTCGAATGTCACGTGTTTAGCTTCACTTCGTCGTCGAGCAGTAAGATTCTCACGTGCCTTTCGCATTTCAATTCGAATGTCGTTTCACATTTTCCTTTTAAGTCCGTCCTTAGTCTTTTCCGACCCGAGAATGATTCGTCGGTCGATCCTCGATGACCTGCCTGATTGATGTTGTAATTTATTTTTTAGGTTTGGAATACGTTTTACGGTTTCTTGTTTTGGATCTCACGGTGAGCGTCTAAGTTGTCAGACAAAGTTTTACATTTTCCGTGCTGCGATGTCAGAGATTGAGGTATCTCCTCTGCCTGTTTCAAATTGTGGATGATTATTATTAAGTTATTATTAATATTATTATGCTATTACTGTTATTATGATCTTCCACAGTGTGAATGATCTCGGTTTGGTTTCAGTCTGCTTGTCTAGTCACCCACAATTGATTACCCACAAGTTGCTTTTTAGGAATCATTTTTTGCTTTGGCGAAATACTTCAACCACTTCAACCACTTCAATCATTTCAATCACTTCAATCATTGTAGCTGCTTTTGTTTAATTTTCTGCTTAATTTCCCGCCCCTGATTGGCAGTCTTATTGAAGTTTAGAACGAAGAAACAAAGTTGTTACCGAACGATCGTGTGCTTCAAATTACTTTTCTAACTCGACAGGTAGTTCTTAGTTTTAGCTATATTTTTGTATGTAGTTTATTATTATTATTATTGTTGTTATTGTCATTGTTATTATTATTATTATTGTTATTGTTGTTATTATTATTATGGTTGTTGTTATTGTTGTTGTTATAAAATACGGACGAACGTCTTGCAATTAAATAAGTTTAATAAGCCAACACTGTCGTTAACTGAAGTTATTTCAGCTTAATTAGTAATAAAAGTGATGTTAAGTTAAGAACTGGAAATAAACAGCTACCTGTGGGACAGGTTTTTGTGAAGGTGAAGAGGTAAGTCCAAGATTTATTCCTTGAAACGTCTGCTCCTGGGAGGAATTAAAGCGGCATTTCGATGGGTTTGAAGTGGAAACTCCGTGATTTGAGTCTCCATTTTGTTGTTTTTAAGCCGCTAGGTGGTTTTGGAGGATGAAAAGTTACGCGGTGTGAATGCGCACCATAATTTTGTTGAATAGTAATTTAGTGAAAATATAAGAGTGGAATGTCATACTTGGGTGAATGCATCAAAAGCTTCATAAGATATTCGTGTTCTTTTACAAGTTAGTCTTCAGTGGTTTGCGATCCCAAACAAGCTTGTTTCGTGGATGACTTAAGAGAAATAATGTAAGCGTGTCTTAATAACACAACATTATTAATGATTATTATTACAAATATTATTAGTATTATTCATGAAAACCTTTCGTAATTCCATCAATTTCTTGTCGAACGGAATTATGAGTTATAAGAAATTCTTTTTTTTTTTACAAAATATAATTCAATTTCTCATTAATTCAAATTTCCCTGAAGGTCCCTGCTGACTGCGCTACATGATCTTTTCATCTTCTACTCGAATTGGATCCACCTTTTCCATGTTATTTCCTCTGAACTTGGAGACAACAGCATCATGTCCTGCGTGTGGATCTGAATGATGCTCATCCTCGGGAGATGCTGGAATGCCTGTCAAAATATGCTGGAATTTTTTCTACAAATTTGTAAATTTTTTGCAGAGAATATTTTATTCCGATCCAAGAAATATTCGCTTTTGAAAAAAGTTTCAAAAGTAAATAAGTATAAAAATATATAAAATAGGTATGCAAATTATTTCCTTTCGACGAAACGCTTTGCGCAAATCTTGTTAAGTCCGTGTCGCAAACTACAATGTTTCATGAGGAGAAAATTCAATTTTTCGAATATTCGAGATATTTTTTTGCTATTTTCTTTGGAAATAAAGAAACGATAAAAAGAACAAATTTTTGATTGCAAAAGTTTGCATGATCATCTATCTGATGATGAAATCTTGCGAATTCCACATTGAGAATGACACAAAAGAACCTTTATAAACAAGGTTGTTAAAGAATATTAGTTCACTTTAATGATTCTAACAAATAAATAATTATTCAACACAAATAAATAATTACTCAACACAAATTATTTTATTAAATTATATTTAGCGATCAAACATTTTTTTTCGTGGTTTTCAACTCGATGAGGAAATCGGAATCAGTTTCGCTTTTAAGCTTTCATTTCTTGAACTTGCACCAATTGTTCATTTCAGGGAAAGATTTTTTTCAACTTTTTAAGTATAAATGTGATTACTAGTAAAGCGTTATTATGATTGTTATTATCATCATCATTATTATTGCTATTATTAATATCATCGTTATTAATATTATAATTATGATGATGATTATTATTATTGATACTGTTATTATTATTATTAGTATTATTATTATTATTATTATTAATATATTTCATACCCAGTTCTTCATAACTTATAAATTTAATTCACCGATATATGATGACGTCCCAGTCTTCTTTGATCACAAGTCGTGAGGGACAAAGTGGTTCGCAAGAGGATTGGATTTCACCCCTCATCATCATCGTCGTCGCCGTCATCTGATCTTGGAAGAGGATTAATGAGTGAATGGATAAGATGGTGAATATACAAGTGGATGAATGAATGAATGAAAGAGTACTTGAATGTATGGATTGGTGAATTAGTGATTGGATGGATGGATGATTGCCAATGAAGCGTCGCCCATGGACAAATTAATCTTAAAATCTCAGCGACTAATGACACGTCATTCTTTAGCAACACGGCGTAGATTCTTTTATCGATGATGAAAATGAACAACCCTCAAAATATAATCAGAAAATATGTGTAAAAACCAAACTATTTATTAAAATTCCCCTTTCAAAACATATGAACGACTTATTTTAGTTCAATTGAAGGCAGGTGTTATTTATAAACTTCGCATCGATGCCAGCGCAGTATTGGAAGATAATTTCCAACTGGATTCAGTGGTGAGTCGTTATTTTCGACGCCTAATTGGATAAAACGGAAAAATGTCATCCCCCGGGAAGGGAGTGAGTTATTGGCAACTTTTCCAGGTTCACAAACCGCATGCGCACCTCTCTCTTCCTGGATTGAAGCAGGGCTAGATTCGTTTCGTCTCAAGAAGAAGCGGGAACGGTCGAATATCGTCTGCAGGCAACTGATCCAATCTGGGAATCAATTTGCTCGTCACTCGAAGGGAAGCAGCTTTCTTAATTGGTTTTAAGGATTTGTCCGGAAACCACGAGCGCCTGTAAAGTGGAGTGCTAATTTGGTTTCGTTTCCACTCGGTACTGGAAGCTCATTTGTTTCAATTCTCCTCAAGACGTCTGCCCGATAAACCGCCCAGATTGCTGACTCGTTCCCTCAATTGGTTTCACCACCTTTGAAATGTTAAATTCAGACAAAAATAAAAGAGAGAAGTAAAGACTTACTTCTAACGTCTTCAGAGCTTCAATTTCGAAATTTTAAATCTTAAATGACCTCAAACTTAAAATTAATTCCTTGAAAAATTAAAAACAGCGAAATTTTGTTTCTTGTGATTTAAAAAAAAAATCCACTTTTATTCTTTCGATCAAAAAACTCGAATAAAATTTCACCATAATTTCTGATCGGGTGGTCTTCACTCCATTCTTCTTTCACCTTCAGCAGCATTTTCATCTCCATGGCGACGGCAATGACGTCACTTCCAGAGAGAATTTGCCCTCTTCCCAGCATCACGTTCTCCGGGATGACCACGGAATCGATTTAAGATTCGGAATATTTTCTATTTTTAAGAAAACCGGGTTGAGTTTAGAAGTGGAGAAAAGTTATTCTTGAAATTTTTATCACCTTCCTGGAAAAGCTTCTGAGGAGGCAGTAAATCTGCTGAAGGAAGATGCTTTGTGAGTGTCAACTGCCTTATTGAGTGGTTGCGGAGGAGTTTGCACATGTGCGATTGAGGACGACCAGGACTTTTCCAAAGTTGGTTTCACTTCCGCTCGTGACAGCCTCCCATCACCATCATCACCATCACCATCACCATCATCGTCATCGTCATCGTCATCATCATCATCATCATCATCATCATCAACTTCGTCGTGGTCGTCGTCATTATCATCAGCAGTAGTAGCAGTGGCACCGGCATTAATATCAATATCGTCATCGTCATCATCAGCATCAGCATCAGTAGTAGTAACATCATTATCAGTAACATCAAAGTCATAATGGTCGTCGTCGTCATCTTCTTCTCATGAGTTCTGCTTCAATCACGTGGTCTGATCTTCCTTGCTGTCGTTCACAAAACTCTCACATGACCCATATTTCAAGAACCTGCTCCATTTTTCCACCAAAGACGTAAAATCTCGTCAATGATTGGAGGCTGGCCGATTGATCTTTGCTGGAAAGCACTTGATCACAATGTTTATCTTGATCATCATGACGACGACGACGACGACGACGATGACGATGACGTTGATGGTGATGACGACAGTGGTTGCGATGACGATGATTGAGGCAGTTGTTCTTCATTAGGAACCTCTTCTTCCGACCTCCTCAGCATCTTGTTTGTATGATTGGAAGGTCTCCATGATTGATGGATCGACGGACGGACGGATGGATGGGTGGATAGATGGACGGATGGATGAATGGATGGGTGGACGAATGGATGGGTGGACGGACGGACGAATGGACGGATGGATGATTGGTTTGGTGGATAGATGGACGGACGGTTGGATGAATGGATGGATGGACAGATGAATGGACACACTCTTCAATCTGTCTTTATGCATCAAAAGTCGTTGTTAGATATATTAACATTTATTGAACTTCTTGAGGTTATTGCTGCTTTTGTAAAGATGCTGCGAGATATTAAGAATTGAATATAAATTTTGAAATTATTTTTAAAAATACCCATTTCAATAATTCGCATTCATTATCCGACATTGAGAGTGTAATCATGATTTCCATATTTGTGTATTAATGGTTGTTAATTATTAATTCTGGAAATAAAAAAAATTCA